>RANZ01000007.1:0-182063 GCA_009805285.1 Neurospora terricola FGSC 1889 | reverse complement strand
CGCACTCTGTCCATCACAGAAGGAAGGCGCAAACATACTACCCACCAAAGAAAATTGGATCCAAAGAAAGAGCTTCCGAACCGGTATCCCACCATTCCAAGTTGCACGGCAAATTTCCGTTTCCTGCCGATCCATAACTGTGCGAGTGTCCCGAGGTGTAAGAGATGAGGCTATCGGAATGCTGAGCGTCCGACTGGACCTTCTACACAAAACGCTGACAGGAAGTGCAATAATGGGTACATCTTACCTAGATAAGTAGTCAGGCAAACACTCCAAACATTGCATGGTGATGTATTCGAAGCKAAAAGGGAAGAAACTGACAATCGTAACAAGCTGCTGTTCAAAGCAAGCAGCGGCTTGGACGAACCTTGCTATCAGGATGAATGTTGAGGAATAAATAGTGTAACGGAAACCAGTTGAGGACGGAATGAGTCGCAAGGTGGTTGTTCGATATTTGCCTTGGTGAGGTCGCCGCCAGAACGTGAATTCTCACCTGAATAGGGACGTCAATCATATCGATGAATTCCTGACCGATCTCTGCAAGTGCATCCAGTACTTGGTTCATCACGCTTGTCACCTGTTCCCTCTGCAAGGAACCATCAGCGGCATATGCGGAGGTCTGGGATTTCTGTCGGATTTGACTCGAAACGAGTGAAAACCTTCCCAAAAACGTGTATTATCCGCTTTGCATCCATCTACTCTGGTGAAAAGACCACATATCCCAAAAGTTAACGCCCCGAGATTATACGGCATTCACTATACCTGGAAAAAAAAAAAAAAAAAAAAAAAACCTGAATGAAGAAAAAAACGGGAAGGAAAAAAGGAAAAATGGAAAGAAAGAAAAACGAGTAAGCGACAGTCCAATACATCACAGGCCACGTTCGGTGAACTCTTGCACGCATCCATGGGTCTTCATTACACTTTTTTCACCTTATATCAAGGCATCTCCCGTATCATGGAATTCCAATAGACTATGGCCGACGTACTTCTAGCTTCTTACGACGCGTGTCGCAGTCTTGTAACGGTCTTCGCTGACTAAAGCGAGCGGAAATGGACTGCCCGACTGTATATGTTCTAACTATCAGTCTGCCATTCTGCTTCTACCGTAGAAACTCGTCGAACTGGCAAGGTACAATTTGCAAAAAAAACGAAGTGTTAAAGGTCTGCCAGTTGCATTTGGCGACCGTCAATGAGCATGTACGTGGTTGTTGGACGCCTCCAACCCTGCATTGTATATTGCTAGTTTGGTGAGTTCCTACGGTACTTGAAGAGGACAGATTGTGCAGGACTCGGAGAATGATACGGAGGAACAATGGAAGGAAAGGGTCGGTGCTCTGCCTACGAGCATTGCATGTGCATTTAATTCCTGCGCAACCTACGGATGTCCGGCATCACCGAAGGACATCTGGCTGGTTCTGCCATATAAGAACAGGTCTCTCTTCCGTCAATTCTGGTCTCGGACTCTAACAACTTCGCAACTAAAACATTTTGTTCAAACTGACATCACACATCCAACAACAACTAGCATACATCATGAACCAGCAACAAGGTCTCGTGGAAATCGGCCGCGGCAACTGTGGCTCCGTCTGGGCCAAACGCCTCTCCGATGACGACGTCGACGTCATCGACGAGGACGATATCATGCCTTCACAAACCGTCATCAAACGCGAAGACGGTGGCCTGGGCCGCTCTATCACCAAGGAACACGACATCCACAAACACATCCTAGCCCGTTTAGCAGCAACAGCAACAGCGACACAGTCCAAAAGCAGCCACAACCTCATTACAGGCTACCAAGTCAACATCCCTACCCCCATCGACTTCATCACCTCGGATTCATCCGAATGGGATTCGCTCCTGCCCCGTCTCCCCAAAGACTCCAACGGCTCTGCAGGCTTSSAAGCCTGCAGAGCCCTACGCAACGAAAGAATCCCACCCATGCCCCAACCGATCCGCCAGCTCCTCGCACAAAGGTATTTTGGTACCGGTGGTCGCAGTGGATTCCGAGGCGAGAAATTCGCCGCCGAGCTCCTCGATGCCGTGAGAACGGAGCAAAACTTTCTGGTGCGTCCGTTTCTTGGAAGACGCCGGCAGCCACCGTCACAGAGACCCAAGCCGGCATTCAAACTCCGCAACTTCCCGCTCCACCTCGATCAGATCGAAGAACTCGGGCTTCCGAAGGAGGAGTACGCCATGGCTATGGCGGACACCATGGCCTTTCTGCATTGGGAGGCCGAGGTGGACGCGGGGGATGTGGAGTTTGTTCTTGCTCGGCCCCGACACCAGCCAGCTTCATCGCCCAGCATCGGCTCCAAAGCATTTTCCGCCGAAGGAGTGTTCGGCTCACACGCAATGTGGCTGCTGGACTTTGACTGTTGCAACAAGATGATGATGCCAACCAAGAACGATGGCGAGATGGCCGAAGTCGCACATCTCGAAAACGTGGCGAAAGCTTTTTGGAGGAATGATCCGTGGTATCCTAGACCTCCTGACAAGAAACGTGCCGGCTCGGAACACTATATCGCGGACGGACAGCTGTGGGAGAAGTTCAAAAGAAGGTACATGGAGACGAGCGGGGAGATTATGGAGGGGAATGGGAAAGACGAATGGGTGAGGGAGTTGCCGGGGAAGGCGATGGACATGATTGAGAGGACGAGGGGGAGGTGGGAAAAGAGTGCTGTGTGAGGGGATTTGATTCCAGGTTCTATGGGAGAAGCGGACGGTGTACCGGTGTACGCGGGAGAATGGTGAGTGTGATGATATTTGGCAGTGGTAATAGTACGCTAGTATCGGTAATGGTCTGGTTCAAGTTCTTGCCGCAGAGCACTCAGTCTGATTGTATTCGAAAGCTTCGCCGTGGTTGCTCTGTTCCATGTTTGTACCAAGAATAACGTATCGAACAGAAGTCATTACCAGCAATTCGATCCCTTGTGCTTTTCAGTCCTCACTCCCTTGGGATTTGTCTGCTTCTTTTTCCTTCCTTCCTTTCTCTTTATTCCTCTCTTTCCTTCCTAGCCTCTCTTTCCCTCGTTYTTTCCTAGTACGACAGCGATTACGGACCATTTGCTCCCGGGTCTAGGGAAGGTGGGGAACCAGATCTTGGGCAACCGAGATGGGTTCGGTTCAGTCAATTACTCCTGCCTCATTCATGGTCTTGAGTCCAGCAACCTGCCAATCAAGACATCCAAAACAAACCAAGGCAACTTTTCCTCCCACTTCCAACGTACTACTCTTCCCTCCAACAAACCATTCCGCCCGCAATCCATCACCGCTGAAAAACCTGACAACAACAACCTGACACGTACACAAACCGACATTCCTCCACCTCCAGTCCACATCATGACTCGGAGTCCAACAGAGGTTCATCTTTCCTCACTCTCCCTCCATGCCCCACCGGAAACTTAACACCAAGGTACGCTACCTGCGTCTTAATTGCTTTGTCGATGACAAGCTCTGTGGGAGATGTCGCTGACCAACACTCCATCAGACCTACACTTGTACCGTCTTTTGTGTTTTCTTCTCCGCCTTCGCCTCTCACCCACTTGAACGATAACCACAGCCATCTTCACACACAATGTCGAACTCTGAGCAATTTCGTCTTCCTATGTCAAGGAGACAGATGAACGCCACCGACGCATCTGTTGTATCGATCACGGACTCGTTGATAGACGCAGTCCTCACCAATCTATCATTAGAACAGCGCCTCGAGCAACAAGCGTCGACTTACCGAAGCCCCGAGGAAGTCCTTATGCGAATGCTTTCGATTAAATCGGTTGTGTCCACAACCTCATCCTTTGCCGTCGCTCAAGAAGCGGCTACACACTCCCCACAGAGCTTCCGCGAAATCGGCACTGGCTCAATCGGCAAAGTATTCGAGCACCCGGGGACCAATTTCGTTTACAAGCTCCCCATTACGCACGACGCATCGAAGCTATGGAATAATTACCTGATTCACTCCAAGTTCACGCCAGCTTCACATCCTTACCCTACTACGAACACCAAGCCCAAGTACCCGAGTGTTTCTGGTACGGCACGCCCGGCACCACAGAATTTTGGGGACCCAACATTGACCGATTCCCGTTAACCCCCGGGTTCCCACGTACACCCAGGCACAGACTGTGCATGGAGAGGGTCTTTTTGGTACTATGGTACCGTCATGAATGGGTCGTTTGACTTCACCAGCGCGTAACTTCGTTGTGGTTACTCGATTTCGATGATTGCTCTCCAATCACGATGGATAGGCGTGGGGTGGACATGGCAGTGTATTCCGCAGTCAAGGCGTTCCTCGAATCGAATTGCTATTGTCCAAAGCCCAATGCGTGCAAAGAGTATATTTATGAGTTTGACTTCCCACGCCACCCCTTTTGTCTATTTGGCAAGGCTGTTTCCCTGAGTGCTGACGGCTCGGATGAAGAGTATCAAGAAGATATTGATTGAAACTTTCGCTCACAACTGAACTGTCTCCTGTATCCAGGCCATACATACCTCCCCTTCGTTACATAGCTACTACTCGTTTCTCGATTTCCTTTCTTTCCCCCTTTTTGTTTTCTGTATCTAACAGAGTTGAGAAAACGCGCTTATGGGTATTGTTGTCTGTTTATTGAACAAAAAGAAAACACCCAAATGATATATCCCAACCACGGAAACCAACCCAAGTCAAATCAAAACAAGATGCCCTATCCGTGCTGCTGACTGAAGACAAAACCCATCATTAACCCTGAACAGATCACACCGTACCACATCATAACACTGCACACTTTTTAACCTTAAGCATCATACACCACACCGGACGGGCAAGGCTGGGGGCTTAACCGCTGCACGAAAGGCAGTCGGGGCCGCCGCCGGGATTGTAGGGGCCTGTTGTTTGATGTGGTTAGCGTGTGTCTCAAGGTCTCATAGAGGATAGTGTTGTCGCTTACATGTAACTGCCTCATCAGAGTAGATATCTCCATCCCTCTTCTGGCTCTCCTCGTCCTTGTCCTCACTCTGGCCCTCCCTCTTCTCCAGCAGCGGGGAGCCAATGTCCTCGGTCTCGACAATCGGGTCAGTGGCCAGAGCCCTGGGGCTCTCAGGCTCGGGCAAATCGGCCTTGAAGCCGGCATTCTTGGCGGGCGAGACTAGTGGACGGGGCCTGCTGTCACTCTGTACAGGAGGCTCAGGAGCCCCAGGAGCCTCAGCAGCTTCAGTCGTGGGAGGAGGTGTGTTGGTGGGTGTGGGAACATCATTGGTGCCATTGGGTGTGCTAGTGCCGCTAACACCAGTCTGGGCATACGGGCGGGGTGCCGCACTGTTCTCCCTCAACACGATAGACGTATAAGTGCCGGCGGGAGGGGCGCGCTTCTTAAGACCCGAGTGGGCCGGGGCCACTTGGTCATCCGTGGCCTTGAGAGCCTCCTGGTCCACAGTGAACTGGATGGGCTGAGCAGCAGCCTGGGTACGGAGGTAGTACATGCCCGTCTTGAGACCCATCTTCCAGCCGGCGAAATGCATGCTGGTAATCTTGCCCATGGTGGGCTCGCGCATGTGAATGTTGAGGGACTGGGACTGATCAATGAAGGCACCACGGTCGGCAGCCATCTTAACAATGGTACGCTGGGAAATTTCCCAGACGGTCTTGTAGAGGGCCTTGATGTCCTTGGGAATGCTCTGGATGTTCTGGATAGAACCGCCCTCGGCAATGATGCGGTTCTTCATGTTATCGGACCACAGGCCCATCTCAACAAGATCCCTGAGGAGCCAAGGGTTGACGACCTGGAACTCGCCGGCGAGCACACGTCGTTGGTAGATGTTGGAGGTATAAGGCTCGAAGCACTCGTTGTTGCCAAGAATCTGAGAAGTGGAAGCAGTGGGCATAGGAGCAAGCAGCAGACTGTTGCGGACACCGTGCTTCTTGATGTCCTCCTTGAGAGCAGTCCAATCCCAGAGCTTGGTAGGGGTGACGTTCCACATGTCGTATTGGAGGATTCCCTGGGAGACGGGCGAACCCTCATAGGTGGAGTACGTGCCCTGCTCCTTGGCGAGCTGGCAAGAGGCAGTAAGAGCGGCGTGGTAGATGGTCTCGAAAATCTGGATGTTGAGCTTGCTAGCCTCGTCAGAATCGAAGGGCATGCGGAGAGCCAAGAAAGCATCAGCAAGACCCTGAACACCGACACCAATAGGACGGTGGCGCATGTTGCTGTTGTGGGCCTCCTTAACGGGGTAGTGGTTGACGTCGATGATCTTGTTGAGGTTGCGGACGACGACTTGGGTGACCTCATGCAGCTTCTTGAAGTCGTACGAGGCATTTTCGTAGTCGATAAAGGCGGCAAGAGCGAGAGAGGCAAGGTTGCAAACGGCAACCTCATCAGGGGCAGAGTACTCGATAATCTCAGTGCACAGGTTGGAGCTGCGGATGGTACCCAGGTTCTTCTGGTTGCTCTTGCGGTTGCAGGCATCCTTGTAGAGCATGAAGGGGTTGCCGGTTTCAGTCTGGGCCTCGAGGATGGCATACCAGAGCTTCTGGGCCTTGAGGGTCTTGCGACCCTTGCCTTCCCTTTCGTACTTCTCGTACAGAGCCTCGAACTCGTCGCCGTAAACATCGGCAAGGCCAGGGCACTCGTGGGGGCACATGAGAGTCCACTGGCCGTTCTGCTCGACACGCTTCATGAAAAGATCGGGGATCCAGAGGGCAAGGAAGAGATCGCGAGCGCGCACCTCTTCCTTACCGTGGTTCTTGCGGAGGTCAAGGAAGTCGAAGACATCGGCGTGCCAAGGCTCGAGGTAAATGGCAAAAGCACCAGGGCGCTTGTTGCCGCCTTGGTCGACGTAGCGAGCGGTGTTGTTGAAGACGCGGAGCATGGGAACGATACCGTTGGATGTGCCGTTGGTACCAGCAATGTAGGAACCAGTGGCGCGAATACGGTGAATGTTGAGACCGATACCACCAGCCATCTTAGAGATCATAGCGCAAGTCTTGAGGGTATCGTAGATGCCTTCGATGCTGTCTTCCTTCATGTCGACCAGGAAGCACGAGGAGAGCTGGGCCTGAGGAGTGCCGGCGTTGAAGAGAGTGGGAGAAGCATGGGTGAAGGTCTTGAGGGACATGAGGTTGTAGGTCTCAAGGACGCGCTCGACGTCGTCTCCCCAGATACCTACAGCAACACGCATGATCATGTGCTGGGGACGCTCAGCAATCTGGCCATCGAGCTTCAAGAGGTATGATCGTTCGAGGGTCTTGAAACCGAAGTATTGGTAGTTGAAGTCGCGGTCGTAGACAATGGCGGAATCGAACTCGTCCTTATGGCGCATGACACACTCGTATGTCTCCTTGGCGATCATGGGGGAATGTTTGCCGGTCTTGGGGTTGACATAGTTGTAGAGTTCGCTGATGACGAGCGACCATTGCTTCTTGGTCTGCTTGTGGAGGTTGGACACGGCGATACGGGCGGCGAGGATGGCGTAGTCGGGGTGGGTGACGGTCATGTAGGCGGCAGTCTCGGCAGCCTGGGGAAGATTGTGTTAGCTCTGATTTATAATCGGTACAAGGAGGAGAAGGACTTGGGAGGAGATGCTTACCAGATCGTCTAGTTGTGCTGTGGTGACGCCGCCGTAGACGCCAGAAATGACCTTTTGTGTAATGGCTACGGGATCAACATGGTTCATGTCGAGGCCATAGCAGAGCCTCGAAACACGAGCTGTGATCTTGTCGAACTGGACGCGCTCCTGGCGGCCATCTGTGAAGAGGGGGTCAGCATTGAGCGTGGTGATGGCGTTGCTAGGAAGGGAGGGTCGTGAACATACCGCGCTTCTTGACATACATGATGTCTCGTGTGTGGGGGAGAAGGTAAAGAGGAGGGAAGAAGAACAAAGACAGCTAACGACAACCAGACGGGGAAGATGAAGCAGAAGAAGAACACCTCAAGTGCTGTTGCTGCTGGGCCGTTGCAGGATTTTGACAACGCTGACAAATGGCACGAGCAGGAAGACAACAGAAAGATAGGCCCAAGCAATCTCGAAGTTGTCTTGGGGAAACCGGGTATGGGATGGAGGAGGAGAAGGAAGGACAGTCACAGTCACGGAAGAGACGGGACTCGGAGAGAAGGGATCGGAAGGAGGAGGAGAAGGGACGGGAGGACGATGGTTTTTCGAGATTGGCGCCCACTCTTTTTTAGGACTGCTGCACATACACTACTTATGGAAACGTGAACTGCCAGTTGCCAATGCGGGACCTCTATGGGCCCGCCGTCAAAAGCGCGTCACCCGCTGTGCATTTTGGAGCATTGGGTGCATTTGGACGCGTCTTGCTGCCCGCTGCTACAGTTTTTGTCTCTTTTGGCGCGCGTCGTAGCCTTCAGGGTTGGGGGCTGCCCCACCACAATTGTTAAACAAAACACTGCAGTTGCCACCCCACCTTTAACTGCGCTAGAACCACTTTACACGTCCAGAACGACGTGTTTGTTAATTACATCATCGTAAGCAAAGGGGATTGGGAATTGTCGTGAGCATTGCTTTTATACTTTTGCCTTTTCAACTGGAGAGAAAATTCACAGATATTCACAGAGCCGTGTCAGCCTTTTGTTTACATGTGCCTTGTTGCCTGGCACTAGCAAAATGCCACACCCAGCGGATCCGTAACTCCAACCATCGGTATCTTTAAACCCGCCCGAAAATGCCCTGCTTAAGTAATCATGGATGCGCGCCCTGCAGCGTCTGAGCGGCCAGAGCGGATGAGTTGCAGCGAGCCAAGCATGGCCCCTGTCAGGTCCAATGTTCAACCTCAACCTCCATCAGCCACTGAGAGTTGACCTTGCACATTCACATGCCCGCTGTTCATCTCGTCTGATGACTCAAAGGGAGACGTGCGTTTTCGGGGTTTAAAAGTTTTGATTCGAGGATTTTAGGTGCCAGGGAAGACAAGAGATTGTGTGTTTGACCATATGCTCGCGAGATTGAGAGTTTCACGACCAAGTCTGCACATTCTCACAAGACCCATCTTGAGCAGCCGTAACTGCAACATCACTGCACCATCTATAATCATGACGTCTAACTCGACCCTGGCGGGCTCGTCTGAGACTTCGACTTATAAGCCAAGATATATCGATGTAAGTTACTCGATCACCAAGTAATGTCCCAGTGACCATCAACACCAAAACTCATACATCTCCATCAAAACACCCACTGACATGTGACAAAAGATCGGAATCAACCTCGCCGACCCCATCTTCCGCGGCCACTACCACGGCAAGCCGCGCCACCCCGATGACCTCGCCGGCGTCGTCCAACGCGCCATCGACGTAGGCTGCACCAAGCTCATCGTCACCGGCTCCAGCTTCAGGTCTTCCCGGGACGCCCTCAAAATCGCCCAAGAGTTCCCCCAGCACGTCTACACAACAGCCGGCATCCACCCCTGCTCCTCCTCCATCTTTTCCACCTCGCACCACCTGCACCACGACGAATCCGGCTCCGAGTCCGAATCTCCTGCTGTCCCAGAAACAGCAGAACAAGCAGAACACACCCCCACCCCGATAATCCCCATCTGCGCCGACCCCGACCCCTCCGCCCCCCAACCCGAAGACCCCTCACTAATCGACCACGTCCGCACACCCCAACTTATTTCCTCCCTCTCCGACCTCATCTCTTCCAACCGTTCTCCGAAGGGAGGACTCATCGCCTTCGGCGAATTCGGCCTCGACTACGACCGCCTCCACTACTGCTCGCGCACCATCCAACTACACTCCTTCCGGGCCCAACTTTCTCTCGCCTCCAGCCTCTCTCCCCAATTACCCCTCTTCTTACACTCCCGCGCTGCGCACAGGGACTTTGTCTCCTGTCTGAAGGAAGCCTTCGGTCCTAACCTCGAAAAACTAGAAAAGGGCGGGGTGGTGCATAGTTTCACTGGCACGCTGGAGGAGATGCGGGAACTGATGGATTTGGGACTGTTTATCGGTGTGAACGGGTGTAGTTTCAAAACGCAAGAAAATTGTGAGGTGGTGAGGGATATTAGGCTGGATAGGCTGATGTTGGAGACAGATGGGCCTTGGTGCGAGGTGAGGGGGGGGCATGAGGGGTGGAAGTTTTTGGTTCAGTATTATGCTAGGGAGAGGGAGGCTAAGGAGAAGGCGGAGGGTGAGGAGCGGGTTAAGAGGGAGGAGGAACAGGAACAGAAGCAAAAGGCGGAGGAGGCGGCTAAGAAGCTGGCTGATGTCTCGCTGAATAGCAATGGGACTGAACCCCAAACCGAAGCCGGGAACGGTACCCCGGCCGATGCTAGCGGTACCAGCACACCCAACCCCAGTGGCCAACAGCAACCTGGCCAAAAACGCGAACGACGCAAGAAACAACCTCAGCCGCCACAACAGAAGAAGAACGCAAAGAAGGAGTCCGAAGTGCCTGAGCGGTTCAAGGTCGTCAAGAAGGAAAAGTGGGAGGAGGGGGCTATGGTCAAGGGTCGCAATGAGCCGTGCACGATTGAGCGGATTGCGATTATTGTTGCGGAGATTAAGGGGGTCTCGCTGGAGGAGGTGTGTGAGGCTGCTTGGAGGAATACGGTGAAGGTTTTTGGGTTGGAGGAGTAGGTGATGAGGGAGGGAATAAGTGGGTAGAGTGAAGAAGAGGGTACTCGTCAGGGCCAGCATGGGGTCAGAGGCGCTTCGAGCCCTGACGAGTAGAGGGTAGAGGAGTTCGGCGTTTTTGGTAGATGTGATGCATAAAACGTAGACCATGGTCATGTTTCCTGATGATCTGTTATGAGGTGGAATGAAACCGTGATGCTATCCTGTCCTCCATAGGACGGACATTATCCTCTTACAGTAAATGCTACTGTTGCCCGTCTATGCAATGTTCTTTGACACTGAACATGAAGCTTTTCCCAACGCCAAACGCCACTGCTACCGTACCCGGAGACATGTAACACAAACCCCTTTCCATAACCCTAACCCTGTCCAGCCTTGTCTTGTCTTAACTTTACCTCCTTCAGCCCCTCTCCCCCTCCGTTCTTCTAATCACTCTCTCAAGGGAAATCAGAGCCCACTCCCCTTATTCCCCCTAACCCTCCCCTCCCTCACCTTCCCAACAGTAACCCCCTCCTCCCCCGTCAACCACCCCGGCATCCTCTCTCCATCAATAATCCCCGCCACAACCAGCTGTCTGATTCCCGCAAAGACATGCAAACCGTGGAAGGTGAGTTTGACGTTTGGTCGCCATTGCTCTCCTTCTTGCTTTCCTGCCGTTTCTGCCGCTGCACCGATAGAGCTACTAGACCCCCTGTCACCGGGGGTATCTCTTTCTCTATCTCTGTCTCTGTCTCGCGACGAAGAAGAGGAGGAGGAAGTAGAGGAAGAGGCAGAAGGATGGCTGGAAGAAGGATGGGTAGAAGAGGGAAACTCGTCTTCGAGAATGATGTCAACCCTCTCCACACCTTTATCGTCGCCTACTAGGGCTGTGTCGGCGAACCTCGCTTTAGCGACTAGTTTTCTCCTTTTCCTTTCCCTCTCTTCCCTCTTTGCGCCAGGCGACACCGGTGGCTGCACCCTCTTTTCCCCAAGGCCCATTTTCGCTCTCCCAGCTCCATGTTCCTCCTTATCACCCTCCTCCTCAGAAAGCGGAGGCGAAGGCAACACAGTATCAAGCGGCGTCTCCCTGTTCCCTCTCTTGCCCTTGCCCTTCTCGCGCATCTCATCAGCGTAGATACTCCACCCCCCGCCCGCCGCTCCCTGTCTCGTGTTTGCGCCGCCGCGGCGATCCAAGAGCTCGTTGAGATTGCGAGTCGCTAAGCTAGTTGGCTTCAAGCAAAAGCGCTGGCGGGGACGCGATAAAGCGGCGGGAATGCCGACCAGGAGGAGATGTTGGAGGGATTTGGCTTCGCCGGCTGTGGTATTGATCCCGGGGGTCTTGGCTGCTGAGAAAGGGCCAGTGGCAGGGGCGGAGCCAGAGAGGAGTTGGGGTTTGGAGATGTAGATGTAGGGAGAAGCGTCGGGGAAGGCGATGTAGACGGTGCGGGAGGTGTCGAAGGTTGTTGTTGCTGCTTTGCGACCGGTTTTGGAGGAGCCGGACTGGAGACCGAGGCTGGTGTTGTAGGGGGAGTCGAGGATGAAGATGCGCAGAATGGAAAGAGGGAGAGTGCGGTGGCGGTCGAAGTTATAATGCGCCTTGACGTCCGGCGGTACCTGAGCTTGGAGGTTCTTCAAGAAGGTAGAAGGGTGAAACCGCGGGATAACGAGCGATTCTTTGTCGACTTCCGGTTGTTGGTCCTCTTCTTCGTTCGTGGATAACGGCTTTAAAGGCATAATCCGATAAGCCGCCCACTTCTGCGACGTCGGGTGATCATAAAGGTACTGAATGTCCGCCATAGCCAGCTGATACAGCGTCAGACCATGGCGCCAATCCCCCTCAATAATCCTGTCAATCACCTCCCGCTTGGACCCCTTGCGCGATTGTAGACTTGTGTAGAGCTCCTGGAGCGCGTCGAGGGAGCGCGCGGGTGGGTTGAAGTCGTCGGCATATTCGTCATCGTCATCGTCTTCGTCTCCGTATTCTGAGGAGGAAGGTTGGCGGAGGTAGGGAGCCGCTAGGGCGAGGTTGCGCTCGTCGAGCCAGTCGAGTGCGAGGGTGAGGAGAGAGGTGCGAGAGAGCCGGTTGAGGATCTTGAAGACGGCTGGGTTGGTAGGGTTGACGCGTAAGGAGGAGGGCAGTCGCGCGGTGGTGGGGATGGAGATGGGCGCCATTTTGCGATCGGGTTGGGGTTCATGGATTGGTGGCCCCTCCTCCCTCCTCGTTGTAGTGTTGTTTGGTTTGTGTGGGTGTCGCGTGTTTTGGTTTGGATGACCTGAAGTTGAGTGGTCGCGATCCGTGGCTTGGCAGTCCGCAGGACCTGGTGGATTTGCGGGACCGGGCTTGGCCGACCGGGACGGGATGTGGAGGTCGGGATGGTGGTTGTCGAGACCGCGTCGAAGTCAACCGAGCCGCTCGATGTTACCGTGTTGGCCCCACTTGCGCCGTGAAGAAGCGTCTCCGGATCGACGGTTCACAAAGCCGCATTTATCGGCTGGCCCGTGCGCTCAAGTCTCGACGCTCGGAATGCAGGTACGTACCCCCGGATGGTGGAGTATCCCGCAGAGTCCGCTTTCATCGCCGTCCTCATCTCCATCCTCATCTTCATCGTCCCCGTCGACCCCAGATGTTGGCAACTGGCGACAAAGTGCTTGGCAATTCCTTGCTACGGAGGACACTTCGCCGCGCGTCTCGACCACCAGCCAAGGCCGGCCAAGAAGACACGGAACATGCCGTCGCAGCACTATTATCACAGCGAAAATCATCGACAGGAACCCATCACGATCATCTGGGTCTTTTGGCCTCAGTGGCCGGTTGATTGACATTTGCTCGTGACTGACTCCACGCCCGGCCAACCGTCAGCTCCGCAAAGGCGCCGGAAGAGGAACAGAATCGGCATGAAGCCTTTCCTGTTCCCTCGAGCCTGTTCCTTTGTCCTCCTCCGGCCCGATGGAGCTTCCAGAGACGGCGATGCCTGCCTGTGCCTGTTCTTAAACAAAAGCCTAAAACAGACTCCTCTCCTGAAGAGCCGAGAGAAACTCCACAGCAATCCTCGATCGAATGGAAGTCTCCATCGAAAGTTTATCCCAGGCCAAGTTTCAAGCAAAAAGGTCTGGCCTATGGAATGTTGCCGATCTCGGACAGTTATTTTAACTGTTGGAGTCGGATGTCACCGACGTCAACGACGGTTGTGATCTCATACGGTAGGAAGAGGGGTGAAGATAGGACTGTCCATTGCATTGCTGATAAATCGTCAATGTTTATGTGCACAGGATCCTGGCATTTAGACCTTTTTGATGTTACAACGGTGAAGGCAGTCTTGCCGTTTTCCGATTATTACTGATGCCGCTGCTGGCTGTGTTGGCATTGAATTCGTCCATCAAGGAGTCCCTTTGTTAGTTAGCTCTGTTAGTGCACAGCAGCATCGTCAGGGTTCACGGCGTCCCCAATTGGATTAATAATGCAGGCGTGACATGTGAATGGTCCGCCCTTCAGAGAACCCGTGAGAAATCGGAGGCTCTCACTCGCCAATTCGTCCCACTGCATCGTCGTGCAGATCTAGGGTATCATTGTCGTTGGAGCGGCCTCTCTTCATCAGGCCTGTCACTGTGTGCTAGGGGCACAATGGAGCATCAGAAGAACAGCATGGGAAGCCTTGAGAAGAAGAACCCCCTCCTAGCGGGACCTGAGTTCGGATCTTGTTCTGTTTTGGATCCGAGAGGAAGAAGCTTGTGCTGACAAGAGTTTAGACGATTACTAACCAATGGGACTGTCAATTTGCTGTGATGAGACGAGGGGAGGAAAACGAGGGAAATAAAAAAACCTGACCGAAACGATGGCCCGGCCAGGCTATAACTACCGAACGATAGGCGTTCCTGGCGCTCCTTGGTGATGTTTTAGTGTTGAAGTTGCTGAAAGAAGACGTGGAGTTATTTCTTTGTTGCCTCGGAGTTAACATCTCATTCGGTCGTGCGGCGCAACTGAAAGTGGAAGCACCGAGACCTTGACCCAAGTACACCGTTGGTGACACTGACAGCCCGGTGCAAAATGGGGTTTGAATAGGAAAGTCAGACCCTTTGAGTCTGACATGAAGGGCGCAGCCTAGACGTCGTCCTCAACATCAACAATTCAGTTGCTAAACCGACTTCGTGATGAAAACCTGCAAGCCACGGCGTCCTCTGCCGTGATTGGTGTCTTTGTTCTTGGTAGCATTCGGTACCGCGAGCGAGAGGGTTGCGGACAGCGTGGGAGGACACTGCCCATTCAGTGGTCGATGAGAGTGGTGAGAATTGTGTGCTGGTGGTTAGCGGTCACTGCCCGCTGAAGCAGAGGGGCTGGCAGGTTCATTGTGCTCCTGTGAGGGGTCGTTGTTGCTCTTTTACTTCCATGTTGGGGGCACGGCAATTCTGTACCGTTTGAGGTTGCCGCCCACGCAAGTCCATGTTGGGTTAGCATGGGAGTGCAGTGCATGGTGAGCGCAAAGAGCGTGGGATGGCCTCTGACTAATCGCACATTGGAAGACCCCGCCGGCCCACTAGAGTCCAACCAGTCATCATGGCCGATGGCCGCTCCTCGCTTCTCAACTTTTCCACTTTCAAGTTCCATTCCGTCTTCAACGACACGCACACACTTTCTTCACAGACACTCGGACCCTGACTGAACACCATCCATTCTCACAGCGAAACATTGTTTGTTTGCTGTTTTCGAAAAGTCTTCTTCCGGTGGCATTTTGTGTTTTCTTGCAATCAAAACTCTCTCGTCCCCTCCACCTCCGTGCCCGTCACCGTCGTTGACCACCTTGCAAATTCCCTCCTCCGACGACGGCCCCCTCCAGTTCCAACCCTGACCAATCTTGGAACCTACACCTGACCCAACGATAAACCCTACCGGCCAAATATCAATATCACGCCGCTAACTCGCTGGAAACAAGGGTCTCCGACCATACTGCCGAATCATTCGACCGCTCAAGAACAAACCCACTTGTCTCGACCAGGAGTCGCGGTTCAGGGCTTCGTCCAAGGCTCCAGTCTCAATATCTCCGGACTGGAACCGGACCCCATCGAGTCCCATCCGACTCCAGTTGTCCGGCCCTCGAGAGGCTCCAGTCCAAGAGGCTCCAGTGCCCCGCCCCCGTCGTGGTGCTCCTCCAGTCATCAGCTCCAGCGCTCCCGGCCCCCGTCGCTACTCGCTCCCCCTGCGTCGGCCTCTTCGCACGCTTTCCATCCCGTCGAACACGGTTAAACATTCACCATCCCGGCGCCGTTCTCTCCTCACAAATTCTGCCTCGTTTTTCGACTACACACACTACGACAACCAAGGAAGGTCAATCGACTGCATATCCCCGACACCACTCCAGCACTCGCCTGGCAAGGCGCGCCAGCGTTGTGAGGTTCACACCATCTACACTCTAGCAAGAGAAGGAACTTGGCTATCAAGGGCGGCCTGAAGAATACCACTCGACCGACAACACCACACAAACCATCATCAAAATGGCCGGCAGCCGCATCAACTTTACCAACTACCTGCGCAACCTGAATGCGCAGGAGCCGCAGGTCGAGGAGTTTGTGACCCCCAACGACGAGGACCTTGCCCTGTTCACCAACACCAACTTCTTCGACTACGAGACGGGCCAGAACACCGACTACCAGGCGCCGCCTGTCAAGCCCGATGCTGTTGTCGCTCCTACTCCCGTCGAGTCTACGGCGACGTCTCCCGATGTGCCCACCGATGCCTTCATGACCGATTTCCTGTCGGGCCTCGACCAGGGCTTGGAATTTGCTGCTCCTGCAGGTTAGTATTTTTCGCGACTTTGTCAAAGTCTTATGTCTCTCTGTCTCTGTCTCTCCGTGGCTTGGTTGTGTCTTGGATATTGTGTTTCCTCGGTTGTCAGTTTGTTTCACCTCGTTTGTTCCCACCCTGAAAGACCCCTACACCTTGTGATGGGAGGTACCGGTGAGGATGCATGTCGGAACGCTGCACACAAGGGGCGAGTGTCCCGGGAAGAGAAGAAGAAAAAAAAGGGATGCGACGGCGGTGGTGGTACCCGGACGACCCCGGACGACCTGGTCGGGAAGGAGGCAGATGAACATCATCAGGGCCATCCATCACGACTTCGAATAGCTGCAGTCAGCTGCATTCGCCAAAGAGAATCCTCCCCCTTATCGGGAATCGGGGAACGTGTTCGTCACCCCACTCTTTTCCGGCCATGCCCACATGGCTTGGACCGTTTCTTGATTGGGGGCGTGTTTGGAGAAACAATGGCGGCATCTCAGAGGTCGAGGTACCTGTCAATGATGGTTCTGGTTGTGTGTGGGTGGGAGTGCCTAATATGGGGCTGACAAATGACAATGCTCCCCGAGAATGGTGTCATTTCTCGTGACTTTGGGGGGATTGCACCATCGACGAGGGTTGATCAACAATGGCTGATGCCAACCACCTAACCCTTCTTGGCTACTATGCAGTCTCCCCCCAGTCTCCGCCTTCCTTTTCCATGTCGACGGCGTTCTGATATTGTCATTCGGGGACCTTCCCGGTTTTCTTCTCTTCCTTTCCCTGTCTTGTATATCAGATTGTGTCATCCTGTTGTGCGAAACAAGCATTCTTTATGGAGCGGCTCCGCTGACCATGGCACAATGTCTTCAGCCGACTTTAACTTTGGCGACTTCACCACCACCTACGCCTCGCCCACCATCCCGGCCTACCCAGACACTCTAGGCCAGCTCCAGCCCATTCAGCCCAACCCGCAAGCCGCCTACCCTCCGGTTTCTCAGCACCACGCTCCTCATCATGTTCAGCACCCCCATCAGCCCGGCTATGTCCTCGCCAACCCTCCCCAGCTAGGCGGCAACAAGCGCAAGGCCAGCGATGCCATGTCCGTTCCCCCCACTCCCGGCGCCCGCGTCATGAGCTTCGAGGAGGCCTCTCGCCTCGCCGCCGAGGAAGACAAGCGAAAGCGCAACACCGCCGCTAGTGCCCGATTCCGCATCAAGAAGAAGCAGCGCGAGCAGGCGCTCGAGAAGTCGGCCAAGGATATGACTGAAAAGGTCACCCAGCTTGAGGGACGCATCCAGGCTCTCGAGACGGAGAACAAGTGGCTCAAGGGCCTCGTCACCGAGAAGCACGGCAGCAAGGAGGACATTCTCAGGCTTCTCCGCGAGTTCTCCGCCCAGGCTGCCAAGGTTTCCAAGGATGCTGCTGCGGCCGCGGCTGACAGGGCCGAGGCTGAACGCACCAAGGAAGAGAGCTCCATCAGCGTCGACAGCTCCATCTGCGTTTCCACCTCTTCTCCCAGTTCGGATGAATCCGTCGACACCAACAAGAAGAGGAGGAAGGACTAAGTCCGAGCTTCCGGTGACGACGACGACCATCTAGTTGTGGAGGAAAAGGGGGTTTGTGGTCAGAGGGTTTTGGGATGACAGTGGATATATATCATCATACTGTCTTGGGCGTTTTCGCGTTGCTTTTGTTTTACTTTTGGTTTTGGCTTTTTTTTGGTCTTGTAGTCGTTCGTGATGGAACGAGAGTCAGCGGCAGCTTTTGCTTCTTCCTCTGTTTCTTATCACGTTCATTCTCATCGGCATTTTGCTCAGCGGTAATCCCGTCTTGAGCTGCACCTGGCTTGGTCGGGTGTATTTCGTGCGCCTACTTTAGGTGCAAATGGGTGGACGGATCGACGGACGGATGGATGGTACGGCATGAATGATTGAGATATCACAATGGTGGCTACAGGACTCCGGTATAACTATATTCATGGCGGTTACAGGACTCCGACATTGGCGGTTACAGGACTCCCCTCAACACGAAGATCTGAAGAAGAATCGATGAAACGAGTTATGGAAAGAATACAATGGATGATTGGATGTTTTATTTTATTTTTTTGGCTCTCTTTTTGGACTCTAGCTTTGAATTGCGTGATACCATGTTGATATTGGGAATTTGGACTATTTAGATACAAATACAAGAGAAATACAAAGTATAGTACAAGAAACAAACAAACAACCAGGGCAAACAACCAGGCCTTGAAGTCTTGAACTGGGGTTTAACTCCCCTAACCCATTGCTCTTTGTTTTTATCTCAAAACCCTCTCCTCCCCTTTCTTACACTTGTATAGTAGTCCTCCCATCAGCCATCACCCCCTTCCCTTTTCCACCCCCATACCCTTTTACACATACACATACACATACACATACACATACACACCCCCTCAGAACTCACATCCCCTCCCCATTAACCCTCCCCTCCCTCAAATTCCCCAGTCGCAATTGATTCCTCCTCCCCAGCACCCTAATCGTACTCTCCCGTTCAATCTCAGTCATCTCAGGCCAATTCGCAATCCGCGAAATCGTCCCGTCTTTGTGCACCACCATCGGCCCTAAATTGTCCAGGGCGACGGCTTGCCCGTTGACGGTCACGATCTTGGGTTGTTCCTGGTCTGGGGAAACGGGGGTGGCGGTTTCGGGGGAGGGAAGGGGGAGGGGGTTGTTGTTGTTTTGGAGTTTTTGGGACTCTACGGAGAGGGGGTCGGCGAGGGGGTCTTCTGGGGCTGGAGGGGGGGCGAATTGAGTTGGTCTGGGGGTTTCGGTGGTATCAGATGCTGAGGCTGTGGTGCTGGCGTTGACGGTGGGAGGAGGGTTGGTGGTGGTAGCCTCTGGGGCAGAAGTGGAAGTGGTCGCGGGAGTGGGTGAGGTGCTACCGGGGACGGGTGACGTGCTTGGGGTGCTTGAGCCCGTTGGCGCGGCTGGTGCGGGGTCCGCTTTGGTGGTAACGTTGGATGTATCCATCTTAGTGTGAATGAGCCTTGGGCTGAGAGTGGTAACAGGTACTGGTACCCTCTTGGTGCTGACGATCTGGGTACGGTTTTGGTAGGTGGTGTTGATGGTTGTGATGCTCCTCGTAGTAGCCCTTGTTGACTGAGAGAGTCGAGTAGAAAGTCTGCGAGCTGCTGGCCTGAGGTGGCTATACATCACAAGCACGGTATCGTTTGTTGGTGTGCAAAGTGACCACTCTGTAGGCAAAGAGTGGTGAGACGGCGGCTTGGTTGGGTGCTGGTGACTTGAGGCCGAGGGTTGAATGGTTGGATGGTTGTGTATAGGTAACCTGAGAGTGGAATGTATCGGTACCTCGAGCTCAAAAAGCGTGGGGGTCTCAACCGTCTGAAAGGTCTAGGTCTTTTCCTCCAACGTTGCTTGGAGATTCAATAGTCGGTTCGTAGGCAGACAGACTGGAAGTGGTTGCCGCTGACTAGCGGTGACAGTCGTGAGCTGAGACGGTGATGCTCGGTTGCGGTTCAGTCGTTGATGTCAACCAAACTCGGCAAACGGGGATTCGTCCGGACTGGTCTTCTAGCTATTTGACTAGCAATTTTCTAGACCTTTTTGCTATTGCAAGCGTCGACTAGGCTTGTCTTTGGTGTTGTGGATGAATGGATCTGGGAAAGAGAAAGCCGCGGTTGAATTGTGAGATGCGGACGCGGATATGGATCTTGGACAAGGATGTGCGCAACAGAAAAAGAAGCCGTCGTGTTTTGGTGTGACTTCGGCGTTTTGATGAGTTCAATTCATCTCAAGTTTCAAGGATGACAATGAGATGATGAAATGAGATGAGAACGGATTTTTAGGGTTGATTTTCCTTGTGGTTTAGGTCTATAGTGATGGTCGAACAGCTCATGAAAGTTGCAATTATACCTCGCGAACGTTGTCGTCGAGGTTCTCCTCTACTGCCGTCACAAAAAGCTGTTTGGAATCGTCTAGAAACCTCACCAGTGGAATTTTTTGGAGCGAGCGCCCGCCGGTCTTCTGGCGCTGAAACGACCGCATGTGGTCCGTGCGTCAGGCGACTCCATCTGCCCCTGACAAGACGGGGATCTCATGAGCATGGAATGTCGACAATGCATCGCATCGACACTGAAGCATTGCGGTGGCATATGGACGTGCAATCCATCGCAAATGGATGCAATGAAAAGTGGCTATTGAAAACCTTTGAATCCATTGAGAATCGCATCGCCATGGCCATTTGCGCCTGTCTTCGGCCACCATCAATGTCACCTTTCCATTCCTCCGACATCCGGGTACTCGATCATCAACTTCGGGTCCGGTTTTTCTGGCAGCGCGGGTGAGCAGGTAGCAACGACCTGTTATGCTCTGGCTTCTGAGAGGGTGCTCGTTCGGCGGACGATTGGCTTCCAGACTGAGCACATCAGTTAGGGGACCTCTTGCGTGATGAGCCTTCCCGCTCGCCCTTGCTTCTTTGTTCTCCGCACTTGCATCCGCACCCGGGCGGCAGGTTGGTGCCAACGAACTTTCCTTTGCAGCTGCCTTGCTGGGGCCCCGGCTTCTGGAAAGGAAGGATCCCGTGTGGGCTCTTTCCTTCACGTCCCCAGAATTCGAGCTTCATTGGGAAGGGAGAGATCGATCATCGCGCTGGAAATTGGAGGAGGTTTCCTCGAATCTCGCACGGCAAGAATCAAGAGCTCAGCGTCAGCGAAACCCTTGTGATTTGATGAGATCTTGCGGTGGTGAGATGATGATCTGACCGTGAGGTCTTGTCCCGTCGCTTTCCGCTTGCTGAGTTGCTATTACTACTGACCATAGGCTCACGCAAACTCTTCTACTTGCCCAGATGCAACGATAGTATTGTTCGGCTGGCGACCTATATGAGGGCAGGTATGGCATCAAATTGGCCACCGCGTGGGGGCTTTCCTCTGGGTGTGCTGTGTCCTCGAGAAGAGGGTACCTACGGTCGCTGGTAGCTGCCCGCGACGGACGTGATCGTGACAGGGAGGGTAGGCGAGACAGGCAAGACAGGCAAGACCGGCCAGGGCATGGCACTCGCTGTCGCGGCCCGAAGGCGACCATCCCGCGAGCTCGCGACGCACATGAGCTGAACATGACAGATGGAAATCCCATCTGGACATGGGTTATGGTCTTGGGGAGTGCCCCACGGGGGTGAGTGCTGGTTTCCCCTCGGAGCACGCAATTCCTCACCGTTGGCGAGTGCTTACCTAGTTTAGGTACCTAGTTCCTGCCTAGGGATCCGACCGTCTCTCATCTGTTGTTTTCACCTTCTTGGACACCCTGGTCCAAATTTTGCCTTGCGAGTCGAGATGCTCTCCGGCGGGCCGAGAACGCCCACGTTTCGATAGGTCGGACCTATTCTCGTTCCGAGATCTCGTACTGACGCTGTCCTCAAGGCATCCGACGCACCAGTTCACTTCTATCACAGCGCTGCTGCTCGAATGAAGACCACCCGGGGCAGAAAACTCGCCGTATAAGCCACGCCTCTTATTCACCAGCACCAAGCCCTGCTACACCTAGTCAACGCCACATCTCGCGCGCCACCATCCTCAGCATCGTCCTCGCATAATTCACTCTCCCCTGAAGAGCCTCATCAGCCAAGAAAGACCCCCAGGTTCCAAAAGAGACATCCTACTCAGTGTTCTTCAACCCCTCATATCAAGTGCTTTGAGAAGGGCGATTTTGATGCCGCCGAGTCTGCTTGATCAAATTCGTCCAGCGCCTGCAAACTGGACCGTATAGCCGCCAGCTGAGGCCATTGAATGTTCACCCCCTTTCTTGTCTTCACCTTCTCTCACTTTCAGGGTTTTATTTTAGTCCTTATATTTCCAATGAGCTCTTATTCTCTCCCACGACTTTTGATGTTGGCGTACATTCACATCAGAAAACTCTCCATGCTAGGTCCAACCTCCCATGTGTACAAACAGAAGCTGATGACAACTGTCAGGTCCTCCTCGACTGCTTCAATCACATGGTGATATTGCCCCTGTTGGGCTCGCCAATATATTACGCCCAAATTATTCTACTTGCCCTCTTGGCGTATCGCTCAAGATTATTGGGATCCGGAATGGAAAGCCGTGATCCGGCAAAGTAGTTGGTGAAGCAGGACCAAAACACTGGACCTGGAACGTCCTTGATTGGAACAATTTTAGTCAACGGCTCGTTGGGAGCTATGCCTCTGCCTTTGGTTCTCCCGTCCGCAAGCCAAGACACGGGAGCTGAGGGCGCGTACAGTTATCATGAAGAGGCTCAACAAAGGATTCACCAGCCGTGGACTTGACGGAGATTGCGACGCATGGCTCCAGGTATTGATTTGTCGCGACCAACAGGAGTTACAGCCTACGTCACGATCATTACCCCTATCTAGCGGCAATTTTCATCTCAGGATCAGGCAGTTGGGATTTGAGCCAAGGTTGACTGGCACACACAACCTTTCATTGATCCGATATTACGATGGCATTCAGTTCTTGATAAGGGATGTGTATAAACACAGCACGGAGACCATGGGGATACGGAAGCGCGCCCATGAAGAAAAACGTCATGAACACATGATAGCCACCAATAGTCTGTTGGTTTGATGTTGAAAAATTCTCGCCGTTGTTGGTTAAAGGACTCTTGTGTCAATATTTCAGAAGCCGATTAGGATGTCTATATAGGAGATGGTTTGGTCTGCTTCCAGAGGTACCGAAAGAGCATCATCACAAGTTTCATTCCTGCTTCAATTTCCTCATTTATCCACAACACCAGAAAATGGCACCCACGCTTCCCGAGTTGCCGGAGTCGGTTACATGGCACTTCCCAGAGGACAAAGATTGTCCCTTGCACAACCCAAATGAACCCCAGCCGTTTATTCGCGACGCATCGGATAACCGTATTCAGGCCAAACTCACGTATCTGTTCCCCGAAAATCTTCCACTTCGTCCGAACGCGCCCATTTCACCTGCAGCCTTGGTTGAGCTGAACCCGAGGCCTAATCCGAACTGGAGTATAATCCAGGTTCAAATGTATGGATCGTCGACGGACGGGACTGCAACTGACGCTGATCCGATCATCATTGGTGGAAAAGTGCTTCCTGATTCAGATGGTACCTTGTTCTTCGTCTTCGACAATATGAAGTTCCCCAACTCCAAAGCGGCTATGTACGACATATGGTTTAAAGTCGTTGTTTGGAGTTACAAGAAGGATAAGAATGATGTCTCCCCCTCTTTTCCACCCGAGGAACTTTGGCCAGGGCAAAAAATCCCTGAAGACAAGACTGGATACCAAAAGAATGGTTATGTGGCGGGTGCGCTGAAAGTCCACACACGGAGAAAAGTCTCGCCGAAGATGGCAGCTCCGGAGGCGGAAAGGAAGCAGTATAAAGTTGGTAAGGCAATCATGGATATCATTCACTCCCGTTATTTGTTCCCTGGATCATTTACCATACCTATTTTAACACCCATCCCACCATGACTGTCTCATTCTAACCTGTTATGTTAAAGGCCACGAGGTTTTTGCCCACATCAAGGATATCCAGGCCCGTGGGAAAGATCCCTGGACCGTGTAGGCACTGCACAATATCTAGCCTACCACCCCAGGTAGTTGTTTACACTACGGTCAGTGCTCTCACAAGAATGGGGATTGGTGACGGGAATCAGCCGCTGAACTCTTTCAACGCAGGTGTGCAACCAACCCAGGGAAGAATAGGACCAAAGGACACTTTGGACAGAAGGGCAGAATGGGACATGCTTGGGAACAGGGACGGGCCAGCTGGACTGGCTTGGTGATGGCTTTCTTTATGGGAAACTCGAGTGGGCACGCATAGGTTGATCTTTGGTACGAATACCTCACTGTCTTTACGGATTACTCACTGGTTTTTGTTTTCTCTTTGCTTTCCCTTATTTTTTTTTCTCCTCTGCTGCCGCTGCCCAGGTGGGCGCACCTCTGACAAGTAAGGCAGGCGAGGCAGGCAGGACAGGCTAGCGATAGAATTACTTGGAGGTACCTCCTTTTATGCGTTTTCATTTCAGTCTTTCTTTCCCCAATGCGCTTCGCTACTGCCCCGCGATTTTTTACGCTGCCATGCCTTCACGCCAGAAAACTCTGTTACCAGTCGTCAGTACTTCCCCATGTGTAAAAAAACAAAACCTGATGACAAGTGTCTGGTCGTCCTTACATCAATCACATGCTGATATTTCCAGCGTTATGCTCTCCAACATGTTACACAAGTCACCGGCTCGTTGGGATCTATGCCTTTGTCTTCGATTCTTCTTGTCCACAAGCTAAGAGGCGGGAGTTGGGAGCACTTATAGTTATTACTATGAGGAAGCCCAACAAAGGATTTATCTGCCGTGGATTTACCAATCATACCGCAAGGATTGCAACTCATGGCTCCCGGTATAGATTAGTCGCGACCAACAGACGTTATGCCCAACATCACGATGGTCACCCCTAGAGGTATATAGCTGCAATTCTTATCTCGGGTTCAGACAGTTGGGAGTTGAGCCAATATTGACTGGAAAGACATTTCATTGATCCGATATTAATCGGATATTACGAGATGGCCTTCAGTTCTCGAAACGGGATGTGTATAAATTCAACATCGAGTTCCTAGCGTTGTAGAAGCTCGCTCATAAATGGAAATATTATAAGATGTATAATAACTCATTAATCTGTTGGTTTGCTATTGAAAGATCTGTTGGTCTGCTGTTGAAAAATTCTCGCCGTTGTTGGTTAAAGGACTCTTATATTAATAGTTCCTTTAGAAGCCGATTAGGATGTCTATGTAAGAGATGGTTTGGTCTGCTTCTAGATGTATCGAAACAGCACCATCAGAAGTTTCATTCCTGTTTTACTCTCCTCGTTCATTTACAACACCGACAAACTTCAACCAAAGCTTTCGAAGATGCCGGATCGCTGGCAATACCCTGGCATACATCTGCCGAAAATTTATGATCAGTCATACCTCCAATTCATTAGGGCTCAATTCGTTTATCCGCCACCAGTCCACGTTGCTCAAAACGAGGAATACCCGACGCTAGCCATCGTGAGGGTTAAACCGCGACCTGATCCAGCCTGGAAAACAACCAAAGTGTCGATGACCGTGCATTCGAATGGTAGCCAGTTCAAGGGCGTGACTGTCAGCGATGGCTTAGTGCTTGATGATGAGCCAGACGCATTATACTTCGTCTTTGACAATGTCAAATGTCCCGAGCACGAGGGCGCCTATGAAGTGCAGTTCGAGGTCTTTGTGGATGACTATCAGGACAAGGACAACAAGTTGATCGAGCCACCGCCGGCCAGGTTTCTTTGGTCAATCCCATTACCCAAAGCTGCGAACGGTTACTACGGGGGTGTGTTGAAACTAGACCCAATAAACGTCAAGTATGAAGTGACAGTCGGGGAAGGAACACCAAGGCAGGACCACCTCTTAGGTAAGTCCATTTTTGAACATCAGTCACTCCCGGCTCACGCTAGTCGTTCCCTGGATCATATAACATCTGTATTTCAACACTCTCCCGAACATGACTGTCTCAATCTGACCTGTTTTATTAAAGCCCTCGATTATCAAGGTCTCTCCAAAGTCGATTATCGTATCAAGGTTGAAAAGATCCGGGCCCTTTGGGGCAAGCCGCCAAGCGAAAAGAGACCCTGTCCCTTCTGTCCGGCACCCAGCCTAGATCCACGGGGATTGTAGCTAGTTACACTACGGTCAGTGCTCTGAACAAGAACGGGGATGGAGGAACCAGCCGCTGAARCTTTTCAACGCCAGGTGTGTAATCGACACAGGGAAGAAGGGGGCAGAAGGACGCRCTGAACAGGAGGGCAGAATGGGACATGGTGGGACCAACAAGGACGGGCCAGCTGGACTGGCTTCATAGGTACAGGTAGTCGCTCATTTTTCGGAAGACATGGGAGATGGTTTTGGAAGACGGAAACATGTGGTATTGGCATGTCATGTGGCGGAATAACAGTTGGATGGTGGCAGTTGGTCTCTTTGGATGGAGGTTTTGGTTGGGGCTTCGGATTTTTCGTTTTAACATAACTGTGCGGGCATGGTTAGGCAGTTCGGTCAAGTGCTTGATACGTAGGAAGTCGGTCTTTACTAGCAGATATGGATTAGTCAATGTTTCTTTCCACATTTCGATTTGACGTTGAACACCCTTTCCCCTGATCCCGATGGCAAGTGAGAATAATTACCTATCACACACAGTTTCGACGCTGAATGGTGACTGTGAACTACTTTCCAACGTCCATGCATACAGGACAGTACGAACCGGCACTTTTGTCAACACCCGACGGCCGAACCAGAGTAAACAAACAAAAGAACACTGTGTTCTGTGACACAAAGCAAGATCTCGACATGCTGCTAACGTCTGAAGTATTCACACGGCTCAGGGGTTAGAAACCAACAACCCGTCTGAAAGGAACCATCATCGATTGGATCTTGGATGCGTTCAGCGGAACGATGGCATGTGAATTCGATCAAAGGAAGATATGATCTCATCATTTTGGTCGAATCGAGCGTTGGCTCAAAACCAACAAGGCGCTCTTGAACAGGTACCTCTCCCATTAACCTTTGACGATCCCAGCACAGCATGGTGATGCTTGCATTTGACTACACCAGAACCAGGGAGGATGTGAGCCCGTCATCAGGCTGGAGTCGAGTGTTGGTACGGCACAGAGCGCACGGGATCCAACAACCCGCTTATAACAACGACCGACTTTTTCCATTTTGGCATTGCCATGGCATCCAGACACCGACGAGAGAGATGCCCTGAGCGTATGCTGATGTTTCCGGCGCGTAAGTAGCGCTAGAGCAGGGAGAGGATGTTCACTCGCAACGTCCAACGTGAACAAGTTGGTTTGAAGTGTAAAAATTGCTTGGTTGATGTCAGTGGCTCTGCACTCTAGGATTGGGGTATAAATCGGGTGGGAGAACGCAGCAGTAAAGATCTTTTCCCATCAACATCATCGCAACCATCATTTCATTATTTAACTCGCAGACAACCTTAACCCTTCACCATGGCTGGCAACATGAATGTACTTGACCCAAGGGCGAACTGGACGCCCGGCCACGATCAGACTAACCCACTAGACGGCACTCTCCTCGCCCCACAGATTTTCGAAGACGCATCCCCAGGCCGTCCTGTCGAAGGCAAGCTGGTCATCCCGCCCCCGGATCAAGTTTCCAAGGGCGAGACTATCCCTTGCGCAGTCGTCTTCAAGGTGCCGATGCCCGACCTGCAGTACTGGAAGCCGCAGGAAACCTGTGCCCTCCTTACCGTTGACACAGAGGATCAATCGAATCATGTCCCCCACGAGGTTCTCGCCAGCTGGCAACCGCGAGAGCAAATTTTCGGTGTACGTTTTCTTGCCGACGACCCAGATTACATGTACTTCCTCATAGACGACGTCGCCTTGCCCGCTGTCAACACATTCAGATGGTCAATCAGGGTGTTCATTCGCCCTTACAATGAACTTCAGTTGAATCCGGAAACGAATGTCGTTGAGCATATGACGTATTCGATCCCCGACGATCTGTGGTGGCCACGCGGAATAAAGCCTCAAGGCCCGCAGAAGCCGTCCTACCTCGCGGGTACCCTCCACGTTGGGCCCCTGACGGAAGTCAAGGCGGAAGCTGGAGTGAAAAGGCGGAATCCTCTGTGTAAGTTGACTCCGCTTTCCGTGCTGCCCTTTCCCTGAGGAGCATATTTCACTAACTAGTTGACTTTCCCAAACGATGTAGCCCAAGAGCAACAGTTGATCGCGGATAGCCTTGCGGCCATTCGCCTTCCGCCGCGGCATACGCACACGATTGTTCAAGATGCCAACCAGTAGGGGCAAGCTTGAAGTCCGTAGCATCCAGCGGCAAGGGCTTCTTTCCATCGAAGCTCTGTATGGGTTCGGATAGGAACCTCAAGCAAGGAAGTAGGACACTGGGAAGGATAGATCAAGCAAGGAATAACACAATGAAGGACAGGGCTGGGCCAGCTGGACTGGCGGGGTGATCGCTTTCATGGGTTTTCCATCGGGAGGAAGGGACAATGGCTTCAGACGGAATCGCTTTACGTGCTGTGACGGTTCCCAGGAAACTACATAAGCAGGAGCCATTGCCCATTGTACCATGGAATGCTAGTTGGGTGGATGCCTACCCTCGGAAGATGCTTTGGGATTGGGATAGTTAAAGTTACTGCATTTTTGGCTTTGATAGAAACACACTCGTTTGGTCACAGCTTTGACGTACCTCCAGTGAGTATTCTGTTTGCGTTGCTGTTCGAGATGTCGATTAAGATTCATAAAGAAGGTACTCATCCTCATTCATTGCACAAGACATCCCGTCTGGACTGCACGGATGATGCAGCAAAAGTAGGTAGAGGTGCATGTGCATTGTGCATGCCCGAGTTTCCCATACAAACACCATGATTTCACTTGCCAGGAAAATRGCACAGCAACATGAGAATCAGTTCTTAAAGGATAAATATAGGAAAGAAGAACATCTAGTTGTCCTTACCCTTTTTACTTTCCAATGGAAGGCGCTGCTTCGTCGTTGGCGTCGGCTCAATTCGGAAGGAAATCGTGCTTCTAAGACACTCTAACGCAATGTTTCCCCAACACCGATTTGGTCTGGATAAACGAATCACAAATTGATCAAAGCAGTAAAATATGCACACAAGGATAGATGTTGCTCAATAACGAAGTCGCTGTTTTTTTTTTTTTTGTCGCCATCTGTTGTCAGACGTCCCCATCTTTGTCTGCACATGCACCTCAACTTTTGCTGCATAGAGGGAGGCAGCGATTCCCAGCAATCTGTCAATCCGGTGAAGTCCTTTCAATCCAAAATGCACTCGTTTGCGAACCAACAGCCCGGGATTGCCAGCGCTTACAGCCCTTCTCCCAGGATCGCGGACAAAGAATGCCCTTTGTTGGCAAGAATCATCCCGCACCAGCACACAGTGTTTGGGACTGGAAGCCACGGCTATGCCTGTTAGTGGACCGCAGTTAATACCCGCCTGGCCTTAACAAAGGGCAAGCGACCACCTTCTGCTACCCCAGTCCTTCGAGTCGGTTGGGACTCAAACCAGCACCGAGGCGGCTCGGAGCTGAGAGAACCAACAACACGTTTGATACACCGCCGCAACCATCAGTCTTTCACTCCGGCAGCATTATGGCGCTTGGGATTCAACGAAAAGGGGCATGTGAGCTCATCATGAGGCTCTAACTGAGCGTTGGCACGGTTCAGTAAGGTACAGGCCCAACAGCATGCTTTGAGCAAAAGCCCGCTCAGCAATTGTCGTACTACGCAATTGACGTATATATGGGCTTCTTCGGAACGTCGAGTCTGGGCTGGGGACTTTCCACAGCGAAAACAGCTGCTTCTCGACCTAGTCAAATCAWTGATTTGACACCACCGGCACAGCCAGAACATCACAGAGTACCCACAAGTCCCAACATGAGCCAGCCACAAGAAACGAAGGGACATGGAGAGTGGTCCAATGGATGGGACCAAATCCTTCCACCCTACAATCCCCGGTCTCCCAAAGTTCTCGGCAGGCGTTCTTCTGAGGAACCTGGCAAGCCGATCAGCGGTGAACTTCTCGTTGCGCCACCAGATCAAGTTGCCTCGAACAAGAACCTTCCCTGCGCCGCTGTGGTCAGGATCTCCCCGATACCTGACCCGGAAATCTGGAAGGGGGGCACCGCTGTCAGCATGACTATATACGACAACAGCGAGGGCGCCCGGGGCAATTTCAGCCACTGGAGCTTTTATGGACCCTTCCAAGGAAGAATGGATGGCGTCCAGTCTGGATCTGCCCCAAAGATTGTGGGCGGCCAAAAACTTGAGGACGATCCGGACGCCTTATACTTCCTCTTCAAAGACGTCACCTTCCCCCGAGAGTCAACCTCCATGCGCGGCCCCGAATGGCGCGTTGTGTTTGATATTCGTGTCGGGAACGAGCCAGGGAACGACATACGGTGGAACACAGTCGGTAGGCTGACGGCTAAGGATATGAAAATCAGAGAGGGGGCGATAAGGCAGAATCCTATCAGTAAGTTTTGCAAGTCCAGATCACAAAGGATAGGTATTTCCTTCGGAGTAATTTCTTACTAACGCTATCTCTCCACAACGTAGGCGAAGAGGAGCAGAAGCTCATCGACAAGCTGCTTCAATCCTGATCTGACGACGGGGACATCGCTGGTCTGACGGTCTGGTCAGCGGCGGTACAGGATTTCATGGGGAACAGGATGCGCTGTGCTTCTTTTTGGCGGTATCGCTGCTTCACAGTCCCGTACAGGACATGCCAGACTGAGGGTAAGGCTTCTGGTTACGGTTGATGTTTCTTATTGAGAATGTACGACAGACTCAACCGTTTATTGAGCTCTGGCCGAGGGGCAAAGGACAGAAGATGGCGSCTGACTGGGCCGTATTTGGTCAGGCGGGAAACCTGGTGGTTGATCAGATGGGAGTGATTTCAGAGATGCGGGATAACGACGGGAGGAATGGAATTGCTAAGTACCTACTTATGTTACTGCATTTCTACTTATGTCCACTCCAGTGAACGGGGTCATTCATGCGTTACTATGTTTATTAAATCCAGTCCCCCTTTGTCCTTATAAGGTACTTTGGTACCTAAAGTAGAGGTACCTTTCCAACAACACCCGAACCCGTGTCTGTTGGTACGGCTCAGCGCTTACAGAACCAACAACACGCTGGGAGCCCTATATTCACGCATCTATTGTTGATCAGTTGATAGGTTTTTCAGGAGCCGCGACCAAACGTTGGCACGGCTTGGTCATAGATGAAACCAACAACACACTCACGGTCCAAGAAACAAAAGGAATGATCAACTCTCCAAGGCCTCTAGCGCTGCGTTCCGTAACAAGGGAAGGTAGCGTGATCACCAACGACAATCATGAGCACATTGTGGGCTAGAAGTATAAGAACTCTCGCGCATCATAGCCAACTTGAGTTCGGGGGCCTAAGGTGTATATAGTGAGCTCGGGATTTCTTCTTGTTCATCTCATCCCCAAGATCGACAAAGCATTAGACCATCTAGTATCACATTTACTTCACGCAACATACCACACAATACCAGAGAACCTTAACCTATAACAGTTCTTCAACATGCCTCCATTACCTCCATCACTGCACAAGGGCAACTTCATAAACGCATGGGATTTGGTTGACATGCCAGGGAAGCCAAACGAATCGCATCCCAATCCACGGATATTCGGTCAATCTGGCAAACTTATCAAGGCTGAATTCGCTGTTCCGCCGCCTAATTATGCTCCACAACATGAGGAAATTCCCTGGTTCACTGTGATCAAGATTTCCCCAAAGCCCGATCCCAAACTGTGGGAGAGCTTTTTCATCATGATGAGTATCAAAGGTATAGGCCGCGAATCACACGATGATAAACAGCCGGAAAGAGAAGGTCAGAAACCGCCAATGACCTTCGGCGGTCAGGAGCTCAAGGGAGATCCGGACGCTCTATACGTTCTCTTCGACAAGGTCGCTTTTCCCGAACAATGCATGTTCACTACCGAATTTTCAATTTACGTGACATTGAAGGAGGGCGCTGAAGTACCCGCTGAGGACTGGATAGGAGGAGTGAAGAAGATAGTAGAGCCTAAATTGGAGAGTCATCCGGCTGGTACGTTGGAAGCTGTTGGATATACTGAAGTCAGAGAGGGGGGTAAAAGGACGAGGCCTCTCAGTAAGTGAGCCTTGAACATACGTCTCCAGATGCTCCCTTAGAGAAATTCTTGACTAATTATTAATTTCACAAAACAGCGGAGGAGCAGCAGATGATCATTGACCGGCTTCTCGCATCCAAGTCCACCAACGCTACTGCTTGAGATCAACAGGGTCTGAGGCTTGGAAATCAGGAGGAAGGGTTGATGGATCAAGATCTAGGCAGCTTAGGGTCATTGACGTTCCGCGACTGAAAATCCCTGGCTTGAATGCAGCCCGGCATGCTCGAAGCTCTCGATATCCGGCGGTAAGAACTCCGAGGGCACCAAGCTTTGTTTGGGCTCAGCTGAAAAGGAAGGAAGTAGGGAAAAGGGCAGGGCATATAAGGCAAGGAGTAACACGATGAAGGGCAGGGCTGAGCCAGCTGGACTGGCTGGGTGATCAAGCACATTCATGCTTTCCATCGGGAGGAAGGACCATTGAAGGGTTCGGAAGGAACTGCATTAGGTATCTGCTGTGATGTTTCCACAGCATTCATTGGTAATTCATTCCACGGAAAGATGGATAGGCAGATGTCCACCCTAGGAAGGAGGAACCTGAATCTACAGGTAGGTAGAGGTAGCGATGTTGATGGACTTGGCGCGTCCTTGCTTGAGATATAAATGATGACAGAGGACGTGGCTCATCTGTCTGTCCAGCATGATTCCATTATACATCACTTTGTCTCAAGTTTATTGACTTCGTTTTTCGCTACATCATCTACTCCATTCAAATCTCGAAAATTCTCGAAATGGCATCAAATGGCAAGTGGTTCGACAACCGTCAGGAACCAGACTTCGATCATTGGTCACTTTCAGATGGCCACCCCCAACCGAGGATCTGCGGTTCAAACGAAGGCTTCCTTGTGGCTCATCTCGAAATGCCCCCACCCCCCCAAGTGGCAACGAACGACAATATTCCATGGGCAGCAGTGGTCAAGATACCGTGGAGGCCGAAATCATGMTGGCTGGTAACAGAATGTCGCATGATAGCATGCGATCCGCAGGATCCTGCGAATAAGGACACCAATATACCCCTTGCTACGCTCAGTGGTGGCTGGAACTATCCTTACACGGACACCTTGTACTTCTTCTTCGAAAACGTCACCTTCCCCAAAGCCGGCATATTCCGAGTCAAGTTCGAAATCGTCATGATGGGGTATAGGGACCGATAGGATCGTCCTCATGAAAACGATTACTACCCATTCATAAGAAGCGATTTCTGGAACTATGAGGATCTCCCGGACGAGGAAAAAATGGAAGAATACAAGAAGACCGGTTTCCGCGCGGGCGTTTTGGTAGCTGGGATGGACACAGTCGTCTCAGATGAGCCCAAGTGGAGAGGAATGCTCGATCCTGCCAACTTAAGTAAGTCCGCCAAATGCACATCATCTCTGACACCATGCTGTTGGTAGATCAACATGCCATACACCGGCACTTTCGCACCCCCGATCAAGTCATATCTTCTTGCTAATATGGAACAACAGGTTCCAAGGGGAAGGCAATAATCCAAAGGGTCGAGGAGAAGAAACGCAAATGCATCAAGGTCATCAACAACAAACTCGAACCTGAAACGCCTTTGCCTAGTCAATCCTCTTCCACGCAGTGATTGGGTTTTCTCGACTGGAACCAGTATCGTCGAATCTCCGCACTCGACATCCACGGAAAGTGGCATTGGACCATTCCAGTTGGGGGTGTGTCATCGAACCCAGCGGAGAGCACCACAGGAAGATAAAGCAGGATAGGCAGGATAGCAGGATAGCAGGATGGGCAGGATAAGTTGGATATATTATTCGAGGAATAGGGCTGGTGCCAGCTGGACTAGCTTGCTCACTGCTCTTCAACGTGTCGACAGATGTTTTGTGGCGGAACAATGAGTTATGAGATAGGACAGGCAATGTTACTGCATTTCTAGTTTATGCCCACTTGAGAGAACGGGGTCAATCATGCGTTACCATGTTTGTTCGTCGAATCCAGTCCCCCTTTGTCCTTAAAAGGTACTTTGGTACCTAGGTAGGTACATTCTTTGCTAAACAAGTGTTGCGTCGGGTCGAAGGTAAAACAGAATACTTATCCACCTGGCCTTCGTTATTTAGGTTGTTGAGGAAGGGCAAAGAAAAGCCTCTTCTGAAGATGGATGTTACTACGCACGCATAAATGAATTAAGCCTTCTAGCACCCCAAAGGTCTCAGAAGGCCTTCCTACACTCATCTTCTTACTCCTGCTACGATAAAGTTGTCAAGCGTCATTGCCATCATCCATTGTGCCAACCATGGAGGTACCTTCTATTCATTGTATCGCATACATCTTCGCATTGACGTCAAACTTGAACCAACCTCAAAGGTTCCAGCTTTCGTGCACTCCATGCCGGGCTGATACCTGAGGTACCCTACCTCTAGGGTAGAGGTACATAATGCTTGTAGCAGAAAAGAGAAGTGTTATGGATAATTACTGCAATGGTGCATTTGTTAACTGTACACCATTAGTAACACTCTCAGCGTGATACCGGGCCTTTTTCTCATCACCAACAACTGCAATGCCTCCGGGGCGTCCATGCCGCGTTTCATGTTCGTTCGAGTGTCTTGTAAGTACGTACCTACAGAGCGCCAAACAAAAAAATAGGCATTAAATTGCGTGATATAGGGTCAAACTACCCTTGGATGTGATTGCATGCGGCTGCCAGTAGCGCCCAAGGGATGGCACGGCTCAGAGTCTGGCAACCAACAACCCGTGTATAGCTGCTGAATTTGGAGCAATGAGTCAAGCAGATAATGGCAAGAAATAATTATGAGGTCAACACGAGACTCGAAAATTGCTGTTGGCACGGCTCAGAAGGTACAATCGCAATATAGCCCTCGATCTAGAGCAAGAAATACGGATGTTATCGCAATCTGGCCTTCTCATCGCCTTCTATCAATCTAGGGCGCTCAAAGGCCGGTGCACACCATCCTGCCTTCGCCATATTGTGCGTGATATTGAACACAGGTGATACCTCTCTCAACTAAGAACTATCCACCGTGCCTTCGTTGGTGATGAACAAGCGCTCCGGCCTGCAGCACAATGCCCGGTCAATGGCAATTCTTTGTCGGCAGCCCAGATAACGAGAATAGAATCCAATCTCGAAGCGGCTTCAGCGTCTTTGATGATTCCAGTGCAGTTGATGACACTTCAACGAACGGAAGGGAAATCACAAATTGCTCACGAGAATCCTGGCACTCCCTACAAGCGCCAAAGACGAAGWTTGAAAGAAACGTATAGGTAACTACCTTACCAACGTAAGTGTGTTGGATGGACGTGTGAAATTCTTGAAGTGGCTATGATGGACTTGGTACGTCGTTGCCGCTTGAGATATCTATAAATGACCGTTCGAGGACGCGGTTGCATCTATCTGGACAAACTCAGCCTAGTATCCATCAGTTCACCTCAACTTCCTTGACTTCACTTTTCTTCACTCTATCATCTACACCATTCAAACCGCGTGTAACTTCGACAAAATGGAACAGGATTCCGAGGAACCGCCTTTTGGGGATTTCAAGGCCCCCTTTGTCCATAATCGGTGGGAGGAGTACCCAATGTTTTCGACTTTGGCTGGAGCAAAACCCCAGTCACAGATTTTCGGTTTCAACGACGAGCGCCGTGTTCTCGCTGAACTACTCGTTTGGCCACCCACCCGTGTTGCACCAGGAGAGGAAATGTTACTGGCAGCAATGGTTAAGATATCGCCTCCTCCAGATCCAAATTGGATAAAGACAGTGTGTCGCATGATAGCTTCCCCCCTTCGAGAAAACCCCGAGGTGGACCAATTCAATAAAAAGGCCGACATGTGCCTTGCCACACAAGATGTTGGCTTGAGAAAGCCAGGAACCTTCGAAGACTTTGAAGAGCTGTACTTCAAGTTCGAGAATGTTGCCTTCCCCAAAGCAGGAAAGTTCGAGGTCAGGTTCGAAGTCAACGTGACTGAGTATTTCGACGGAGGAGAAACCCCCAAAGTTGACTGGCCGCCTGAACACCTTTGACCATCCGAGGCCCCCATGGAAATCAGGTTGGGAACCTCAAAGGAGTCGCGTGACCTGTACAAAGAAACCGGGTTTTGCGCGGGCATTTTGGCAGTTGGGGGGTTCACGCACGTCGATGAGATTGAAGAGGACGAAGACCAATACTATGACCGTAAGTCCGCCAGTTGCACATACCTTAACCTATGATACCTAGTTGCATCTGGACACCAATACCCATTTAGTCGAATTATACCATGCTAACTGGTATGGAATACAGTTCAACTGGAAAAGAAGGAACATGGCGATTTACCTGAGCCTCAGGGTGAATCGCTGTGGGTTCCTTCGGGGGAGTCCAACTACATCAAAAAGCTTAATGAAGAGGCGACAGTGAAGGTCTATGATAACGAAGGGTGATGTTTGATACATCCAGCCAACCGTCTTCCACACCATGACTCGGTTCTCTCGACAGGAGCCCGAATCGTCGAATCTCCCCACTCGACATCCACGGAAAGCGGCATTGATCATTCCAATAGGAGTGTGTCATCGAATCCAGGAGAGAGTAACACAGGAAGACGAAGCAGGATTGGCAGGATGGGCAGGATGGACAGGATAAGCAGGATTTGTTATTCAAGGGACAGGGCTGGGCCAGCTGGACTGGCTAGGTGACCACTCTCATGTTTTCTTTTGGAACGAAGGGACCCTGATTTCGGAAGGAACCGCCGGTTTCTTTCATGACAAGGTTCCTCCAGGTATCAACATCAGCAGGGGTCGTTATCCGTCTTACTATGGAAGGCATGACAGGTAGACACCTACTCTCGGAAGGTGCTTTGGGATTGGGATAGTTATTGCTACTGCATTTTTGGCTTTCAAATCGATTTCTCCTCCAGGACGCTTTCTTAAAAACGGTGGCACCCAGCCCTTTCTTCGCTGCATTGCTCCTTGTGACATTGATGAATCACCAGCTACATAAACTACTCGTCTGTATTCTCACAACAAACATCATCACCACAGTATCCACCACTTCATTCATTCCCATTTATTTTACCACCCACACAGCATCCAACCACTCAGAACCACCGTCAAGATGAGCAGCTACTCCAAATGGTACCACCCCCACTGCTTATCAGTTCCCGACTACCTTCACGAGCCCTTCAACCGCCACCCTCAGCCCATCATACGAGGCAGAAACGGCGCCCCCGTCGCTGCTATACTCATCGTCCCACCTCAGATCGATGCCGTCTCCGGCGCGCTGGTCGAGTACGCCGCCGTTATTGCCGTCAACCCGCGACCAGACCCGGCGCTCTAGGGGAACACCGCAGTGCACATGAAGATGATGCTCGTCGAAGACAAGGAAAAACAGCAACCGGAGGAGATGGTGATGAAGTCGATAGAGAAGGTGGATGAAGACGGTCATGTGATACACTACATGGATGAAAAGAATAACTACCGGGATGAAGAAGGTAATGTGGAAATGGCAGCATATCCGATCCCGATCCGGCTGCCCCTGTCTCTACCCCTTCCCCTACCTCTGCCACTGGCGAGACCGAACATAACCAAAAAAGACTTGGACACTGCCTTTTACTACTTCTTTCTCCTTCTCCCCCAGTGCCCTCTGCGGACACAAACCACAACCAGTCAAACATGAACAAGATAGATACTCTCGAACAAGTTGTTCTCAGGCCTGACTGACCTTCTCATAGGAAATATTATCCCGCTTGTCCATCCATTATATGGGCAGCGAGTAACTGTCCAGTCAAAAATCGTCCCGCCAAAACGATACCTCCCCACTCGCAACGCCAAAATCAAGGCCCTCACCAAACTCAAAGCGATCACAATCATGGGAATGTCTGACTCCGCGAGCCCGACGCCCTCGTCTGAGAGGAACTCAGTTGACCCAGATGCGGACGAAGATACCGTTAAACACGAAGACGGAGACACTGTTAACCACGAAGACGAAGACACCGCCATCGATGAAGACACCGTCATCAATGAAGACACCGTTATCGACGAATACACAGTCATCAATGAAGACACCGTCATCGACGAAGACACCGTCATCGAAATCGACACCTCGACGAACCGCATCCCTTTCGACAAGCGCGCCTCCCCCGACCCGCCCGTGATCGAAATTCTCAGCTCCTCCGAATACGGCCTTCAAGTCAAGAACAAGAACAGGGAGGCCTTGTTCTTCGTCTTTCAAAACGTGCGGTTCCCATGCAAGCCGGGGAAATACCGAGTCCTATTCGACGTGGTAGTGAACGATTACCGGGACGACCAAGATAACAGGTTCCCGCCCGTGGATCTGTGGCCGGAGGGAGAATACCCGGGTGAGGAGATGAAGAACACATATCTTTGCTATGAAGCGGGCGTGTTGGAGTTTGAGCACGAGGTAGAGGTGCTGTGTGGTCCGCATTGGACAAGGTGGACGGCTGTTGAATATCTGGGTGAGTACCTTACCTACCTGCCTTGTCTTGCTATTTTGGCCGACTCCCGAGGACAGGACAAGGACTTGGACGTTCCGTTTTCCCTGAATGAACGTCCAGTTCGCCTCCTGTCTTCTGGGTTGAGCCTTTTTTTCTTTTTGCTGACGTTGGATTTGTGCAAAACAGACCCGAAACAATACGATAATATTGAATGGCTTATCAGGAATGGGGCCCTTTATACTGAGGAGCGATGGCGCGAGGAGGAGAGGGAACGGTTGGCGTCGCTCCGGAAACATTATCAAGCCCAAATCATCCAACCCCAAATCATCCAAGCCCAAATCCCAGCCCATGTTCACGGCCCTACCCCAACGCAAATCCAAGCGCAAATCCAAGCCCATATCCAAGCCCAAGCAAGGAGGACATTCCTCAACCAGCACTTGTCAGGCGTTGAATCGTCTCCTTCCGATGCTCATGATTCAAGCTCTGAGGAGTAAAAGCAGCGTTGCGGGATGGGCTCTTGGACCTGGGTTGAAGAGAATACAAGGGTGGTACGATGGACAAGGACAAAAGTGGCTGAAGAAACGCTCATTATACTAGCGGAAGGGTCGAACTTTGAGAGGTGAGCAGTCCTCTGGGATTGTTGGTCGTTCATTCAACCTCAAGCGGCATGTACTCGGACATTGGAGGAGAGTCTGGATGGTGAAGTGGAGGTTTTTTTAGCAAGCGTCTCAAAGTATCATTCAAGCACGCAAACATCCATACAAATAATCCAAGCACAACAACATGGTGCCGTGATCCCACGTCGTATCCAATCCAGTTCAACCCCCCAACATCCACCCCCCCTTGTCTATAGCTTACAACTTACTCAAAACCGCCTTAACCTCCCTCTCCCCCCGTTCCCTCCTCCTCTCCTCGCTCTCCACCTGCCTCCTAACCCTCTCCTCCTCCCTCACATGCCCCTCCGCCGTGAGATACCCCTCCACAGTCTCCCTATACATCTCCAACTTCAACAACCCATAAATCCCACTCTTGCACTTCTCCGTCAGTTTCCTCTCCTCAATAAACCGCAACGTCTCCTGCAATCCACCAGCCAAATCTACGATCCCCGCCTCTTTCGCCTCCAGCCCTCCAAACCTATGCGCCTCCAACACCAACTTCCTGTACGTCTGCGGCACGCACTTCAACCGGAAAATAGCGCTCATCGCCGGCTTAAGCGGAACCCCAAAGTCCAACTCGTTAACACAAGCAAAACCGCGCGAGGGGTTCATAACCCGGTAATCCATGTGCATAGCCAGCATCAGACCACCAGCAAAGGCATGTCCGTTTAGTAGTGCCACGGTAGGCATCGGGTAGGTTAGGTACCGACGGAACAAAGCGTAGAGCTTGTTGGGGAGGAAATCCGGATCCGCGAATGCATTCTCCAAATCCAAACCGTTGGAGAAGAACTTGGGCAGGGAGCTGGTGGTGATGACGACGCCGGGGGGGTAGAGGTGGGGAGAGAATTCGAGGATGTCGAGGGCAAGGAGGAGGGTGGTGCAGCAGGTGTCTGTTAGACGGTTGTCGGGGGGTGAGGAGATGGTTAGGATGTAGATGCGGGAGTTGGGAGGGTTGGTGGGGGTGGAGCAGGTTAGGTGGCCGCCGGGTTGGGAGGCGGAGGGGGCGATGGGGAGGGTGAAGAGGGTTTTTTGGTCGGTGGTGGCCATTTTGGTGGTGGTGGGTGTTGTTGACGGTGGTGTTGGTTGTGGTGGTTGTTGTTGTTGATGAGGTGAGGTTGGTTTAAGGTTGGTAGGAGAGTCTTGGCGACGGCTGGTTGGTGGGTTGGTTGGTGGCCGCTGTGAGGATGAGATGAAATTGATGAAGGGAATGGTTTCTTTGTGAGGCGAGTTGCTCAAAATGAATGACAACGGGATCTGTGAAGTGAAGTCCGTGTGAATTGTTGATGTTTAGAGAGAAACTGTCTTTTTATGTAAGATGCATCAGTCAGGTCGGTCGTTGTATCAGTGGTGGGTGTACACAGCCGTGTACCTCGGCTTGTTTTGATGTATATTAGGGACACGCGCGATTGGCACGGATTACTAAACTTACTGGCAGGCAGATCGTCCCGACTTGGCAGATAGAATGCAACCTTATTTGAATCTCCTCTTGAGCGTCAAAGGCTTGTCAAAACAAACAGTTTAGAAGAGGGATTTTGAGGTTGAGGCTGTAGTGTAGTTGTCTCAAGCACCTGAGACGAGTCAAGTCTGACATGTGATACATGGTCCGGCTGACGTTCGGCACTGGGGTACTTCATCCGGTGGCGACGCCACGGCGACGCCACGGCAAACCCCACGGGGAGTGTTCCGAAACCAGCCTCCACTTTCCGGGGTGTCGTCCTTGGCCATGGTCATCAAAAGTAAACAAATACTTGAAGATTACCAGTGAACAATTCGGGCTCATGGAAACGCCCATGATAATCCTACAGAAAGAAACTCAAAGCGCACCATCTCCTCCATCTGTATCACCTAACAGCTTGACATTACTCCCCGGGCCAGAAAACAATCACTGCTTAAGACAAGTCCATAGACCTGACTGATATCCATCATTTCCCAAACGCCAATCCTGAAAGTGTATCCCTAGCGTACGTGTATGAAAAAGTCTTCTAACTGCAATCCTTTCATGCCTTGCATCGTCCACCCTGACAGCCTACAACAGTAGTAGCAGTTCTGGCGCGTATCCGAGCCTCGTCTCCTCCTTTCAACCATACCACTTCCTCAACCGATCTTCCCCTATCCCATAACCACTGCTAAAACCTCTCATACCCATACCCCTGCTGCTCCTCCTCCTCCTCATCACCACCCCAATTCCCACTCCAACTCTCTACCTCCAACCCACCTCCACCTCGATCATCGACTGGCCCCTCCTAAACAGCCGAATACCCTCCCCGACTCCCACTGCTCTGCACGGTATTCAGCACCCGTCTCGTCCAATCCTTGAGCAAGTAGGGAATATCCCTGATGGTGTCGCCATGCGGCAGCAGGTCCCAACCACGCGCGCCGTACCGGTTGTAGTTGAGCCAGGAGCCGAAGATGAGGTAGGCGGCTATGGCTAGGAAGAGGCTTTTGGGTTGTTAGTTTTGCGCTCCAGAATTAACGGGGTAGGGGTAAAGGAAAGGAAAGGAAAGGAAAGGAAACGGAAGGGAAAGAAAAGAAAGGGGAAAGGGGATGGGGGGAAGGACTTACAGAACAACCAACCAAGTAAAGAACCCCCAACTCTTATTGATATCCTCCTCACCATTTCCTCCCTTGTTGCCGTCCTTATCACCATCCTTAGGCTTATCCTTGTCTCCATCCTTTGGCTTGTCCTTGTCGCCGTCCTTGTCGCCGTCTTTGGGCTTGTCGTCAGAAGCATCCAAACAAGCAAACTTGGTATACCACGTCAACTCCAACTGATCCACATCCTCACCAACATGCTTATACCCATTCCACACCAGCGCCGTCGCCGTTCCGTTAATGGTCTTTTGCGTCTCGGGGTATCCATCATCGCCCTCTTCTTCCTCCTTCTTTTCTTCCCTACCCTCAATGTCGTCCCTTCGAAGCTTGGGCTTCTCGTATTGAATATCCTCGCCGCTTTCCACTTCGCCTTCTGTGCCCGTCAAAGTCTTGTTGCAGACGAAATTGATGACGACCTTTTGCTGTCGCGATTGGTGCTTGTAGCCCGTGAAAGTCAGCTTGACGCCGCCGTCCTTGTGGTCGGAAGAGGAATCGAGCTTGGTGGCTTCGTAGTGGAAGGAAGAGCCGCCGGCGAGGGTGGTGGCTGTCTCGAAGGTGGATTTCTTGTCTGAGGGGGAGTAATGGTGTTTGAGTCTGCAGACTGTTTTTTTTTTGTTTCTGTTAGCACTTGTTTTCCCTATTTCCTTCCCAGACCAGTTTGGCCCGGCCTGGGTCCGGATCCGTTCTCGAGCTGGTTCATCCTCCCGGGTAACAGAGACAACATACCTCTAGCATCACCCCCGCACTGCTCCTCCTTCTTAACATCCCCCTTCCTCTTCAGCGGCGCACAGATATCCAGTGTGTACGTATAATTGTAGTAAGCAGGCGGATCGTACTCGTTCGTCACCACCGTGTGTGGCCCGCCGAGCTCGCCAAAGTCGTACTTGTGTCCGTCCACGACGATTTCTTTGCAGCGCATTACTTCGGCCGGTGGTGCGGCTGCTGTGATTGTCGAGGGGAGCCCGGCGAGGAGGAGGACGGTGGCGGCGGCGCCGGCTAGGGGGGTTGTTGGGGGGCGCATTTTGTGTTTGTGTTTGTCTTTCGGGTGTGAGGATGTGAGGGCGTGGTGGTGGGTAGGTAGGTAGGTAGGTGTCGGCGGTGTAGGCGGGAGACCTAGACTCGATGAGGTCGACGATGCGGCGAACAGCGCAGCGGCGTATATAATCCGCGATGGTGTTCGCTCAAAACCCGTCGAAGTCGTAGAGCAAGGCCGTTTGTTGTAGAGGGGTCCGCTCGGTGGGTTAAGAAGCTAGAGAAGCTAGAAGCTAGACAGTTGGCAAGGTCCAACCTAACGACGCAGGTCAGCGGGTCAGGGTTCCGTCAGGGTAGGTATTTCGAGTCCGACAATCGGTCTGTTTGCGTAGAGAAGTATCGAGAGGCTGAGCGAAGTCTTGGACGATGGATGGAAAGATGCGAAACCTGCCTAACCATCCGAGGAGAATCGAAGACGAAATGCGAGGTGCGAGATCCGCGTATTGAGGTAGCGAAGGGTCCGATGTCTCGCGCGACCGGGTACAAGAGGTTTCAGGGTAGAGAGGCTCTTTAGGTAGAGAGAAATCTACGTACAGCTAGGTAGTCGAAGTGTAAAGTCCAGATCGACAGAAGGTATCTCAAAGAGCGATAAACGGATGCATTATCTCGATTCTCGGAAGTTGAAAGTGCTCTCGGTCGCTTTCAGTTGTTCCTCGCTGGAATGGAATGTCAACCAGGAGCTGATTCCGTCATATGAACCGGGTTTGCTACAGTTGGGCGGTTTCGTTAGGCCAGCTGATAGGGTCAAGTGCAAAGGCACAGCACCCGGACCACCCGAACGGACCAGTGCACTAACAGCGGGCCCAGGGACGGCAGAGTGAGAGGTACGTACCTTCTGGTGTGTTTCAAAATTGGTTACGTAAGCACCGGACTTCCCCTACCCCTGACCAGGCCGGACGACAACATCGACAACAGGCCAGTCACGATGCGGGCGATTATGATGAAGTTAAGTATGGGTGAGGTTCAGTAATCAATTAGCATATATACTATAGTCTTTTCCCCATAAGATATTTCCCTTCCATGCTCTATCCAGCCTAACCAAAAATGCCCTATGTTCCTTACCGTACCGTATCCCATGCAAAATGGAAGCCAACGCTTGATAACGATCAGTATATGAATGCAGTCCCTTAAACACCATCCTTGATTCCGTCCGCCATGCTGGTTGTCTCTTGAAGCTATTCCCAGCCGGCTGCCGACTAAACAATCCGGTCCCAAACACCCGGATCGTATATCCCGCCTCCTTCACCTCGACCCCCTCTGCCTTCCTGGCTCTCTACCATCCCACGATCTGCTTCATCGTCATCACCAGTCCGTGTACGCTTTAGCGTACTCTGTGGCCTTGAACCGGGTGAGTCCCAAAGATTCCGACCACCAAGCCCGGACCCTTGACCAAGTGTTGGGGCTTTTGCCTTGGTCTTGCTCCTCTCTCCTCTCGCCTCAGCCAGTTCTTGGTCAATATCCCAATCATTGATGAAGTCATCCAGGTTATCCATGACTTCCGTGACTTCGTCCGTTTCTTCCAATTGAGGCTGGGAGTCGAAGCCAGGGAGGTTGGGCAGGCGGAAGCCGTCGTCGTCTTTCTGTTGTGGTTCTGGTACTGGGTCTGCCGCATCTTGCCATATTCCCCTGCTACTCAAAGGAGCAGTTGTGGTGCCATCCTGCACTCCCTGCCGGCCGTTGAGGTTGATGTTCTCAACCTGCCGATCAGCCTGGACAAAAGCATTCGCCATGCCATCCACAGCCGGGCTACCGCACGTTTGCTGCGATTCACTCGGCAGAAGACGTTTGGCTGGTCGAGAGGTCCCCGTGCTTCGAGCATTGCCACTAACATCTCGAAGCATTGGAGCCTCCCCGTTCCTGTTGCCATTACCCCAACTAGCGACGGGGGTAGCAGTAACAGGCCTAGGTGCAAGTCTTCTCCGACCAGAAACAGCAGCAAAGTGCTTTCCAAACTTTTGGCTTTCCTTCGGTAGTGAATCGATGCTCGGCACAGATCTGCTCGGTGGTGGAGAAGCTGCTCGTCTGGGGATGCCCCTGTAGTTGGATATTGTCGCTGACGTAGAGAGGATAGACCTCCGCGGTCCGTGACTCTTCGTTCTGTTGACCGATGAGGGCTGGTCAGGATCCTCCATATCCACATCCATGTCCGCTGACATGTCAGGGCCCACGTAGTCCACTTCACCAGGTAGAGGAGCCCATGATACACGTTTGTTCTTCCTGCTAGGAGCTGATGGTACTGCAGTTTCGGGCATGGTACCAGTCTTAACACGACTCGAATCCCACGGGTTCGTAACCACCGCTTCCTCCAAAGCCTGAGTGTCTGGCAAGCGACCGTCTCCTAGTGACAACCGCGGACGCTTTGCCGGTCTCTTTGGCGAGGGTGTCATGAAATGCTTGAAGGACTTGATAGACATTGTGAACTCCGGCGTTGGGAGACTCGATCGCTTAGTCTCCGGCGTTGAGGGCGGGTGAGGAACCTGGAGTTGGGGTGTTTGGGCTTGGGCTGGCGGCACCGCTGTATCTTCTTCTATTTGGGCGTTGTTACCAAGAACAGGAGGATTTGATAATATTGGTAGGACGGAATCCTCCATGTCCACGAAGCAAGAGCTAGAGGCGGGAGAGGATAGAGGTGATGAGACGGGGTTGAAGGATCGTGGTTCCGGTGCTGGAGCAGCGAGGGCGGTTATTTGCGAGTCCCCCTTTGCCCAAGGGCTTTGTTGGATGACGGCTTGAGCGAGGGCTTGGCTGGCGATGACTGAGAGCTGTGACCGGTTTGGTTTGGGGTTTACTGGAGGCTCAGGAGTAACGGATGAGCGTGGTTGTACGAGGACCGGTATCTTTAGGGGTTTCGTAAAGGGTTTCTGTAAACCCGGAGATGGTCGAAGGGGTGTTGCGTTGCGGGAAGTCGGATTTGTTATATGCGCAACGTCCATGACATTGACACTTCTCTTCGCTTGTTCGAGTGTAATGTGTTGCGCTGATGTGTCATGTTCCGTTATCGATGGTTCTTCTATGCTCGCCACGGGTAATGAGTTCTGGGTCTGGACTTGAGATTGGCGAGGGAGGCTGCTAGCCTCAGTTGGCCATTCGAGCCGCACTTGATTGATCGTGTCATCGTAGATGCTCTCTTCGGATCCTGTAGCCTCCGGTGCCGATGGTGGTTGTGAATGTAATAAGCGACTGGGTGATTGCGAGTTAGGAACATTGTGCTCGACCTTCGTTGGCTCTCTGTCATTTTCGGGGTGCTGATTGATTGTGAAGTATTCCAGACTTCCTTGTCCTCCTTTATGTTCTACTGATTCGGAGATAGATCCGCTTTGCCAATGCCTCGGCCCCGCTTGGGCAAAGCTCGCTGTTGCTGACGGTATACCAAGAGCCATATCGAGCGTTGATTCTTGGGTACTTGCTTGTCGTTGGGGTTTGGGCCAGAGAAGTTTTCTCACGTTTTCAGAAGGCTCTTCGACTGGCTCTTCCTCTTCCTCCTCGAAAGACGTAGGACGACTCGATATTTCGGATGACGAGGGCGATGTTGGATCGGTAGTATGACTCTTTTGTTCCCCTTCTATCGTCTCAGGAACGGTATCGGTGACAACAGGATGGGATTGAGGTCGGTCGGCCGTAGAAATAGTGTGCTGAGGGGATTCTGGCTGTGCTTGGATAATCTGTTGGTGATGACTTGGCACATCGGACGGTTGGTTGGGGGAATCCTTTGTCTCGTCAGGCTCGGACGGCAGATTGTCCACCAACATGCGCTGGGGTTCGATTATTTGATGCTCGAGGGTGACCGATCCATTTTGATTTGGCCTTCTTTGGTAATGCGAGGTAGAGTCAGAGGTCGGCGCATGCAAGCTGCGGCCTGACCGATTTGAGGGACTCTGGGGGACATTGTCACCGGGTAGACTCGCACCAACAAGTCCCGGTAGAAGATTGCCCTGTTTCCTCCTCTCTTGCGCCCGCCAAGAGGGGCTGTAACATGTACTTCCACGGAGTGATTCTTCATATATCTTGACGGCAGCGGGTGACAGGTCGATGGTATCGACAGGAAGAAATCCCAATTCTTCCCTAGGTCGAAGGTCTAGTTTGCCATGAGGCTGGGGAAGAGGTTGTGATGTTATAGGGCGTTTTGTAGGACTGTCGTAGTCGGGTGGAGGCTGAACAGGTAGGCTTTCTGATGTTTGTTGGTTCTCAGTGTCTTGTTCTTGATCTTTGTCCTCCGAGTCCTCTCCGGTGTTATCGTCCTCGTCTTCACCCTCTTCCTCCTCCTCCGCCTCCTGCTCCTCGTTTTGCTCTTCAATTTGCTCTTCATCCAGATCCGTGAGGGATGAATCGTCCTCTTCGTCGACGTTGATGAACCCTGCTTCCTGCTCTTGATTGTATTCTAGGTTGACCTCTTCATTTTGTTCAGCGATGTCCTCGTGGTTATGCTCCACTGGTTCCTCCCTGTCATCCTCCTCTGCGACGGCTGACGATGACACAATGAACGACCGGGGCCCATGCGTCCTTGGTGTAATTTCGACTTCGAGGCTCTTCAAAGTATCGGGTGAACTCGGCTCGTGGGCCTTCTCATCAAACGGATCATCCAGACCTGGTTGATTTGCGACCGTGTCTTGCCATGTCTTGATCTCGTACAGGGTTTCGTCGTCCAAGTATGGATGGGGTGTGGTGGGAGTATTGGACCTCGGATTGGCTTCCTCATGGACGTGCGACTGTTGTTCTTGGCCGCGCACTGCGCTCTCTAGAATCGTTGGGGTAGCTGCTATGACTACTGATTCTTCTTCGGCGGGACCTGGAGTGGCCTGGGCTGCCTGGGACTCAACCCTCCTCCTTCTGCTGGTATTTGATCGCCATGGGTTTGTCCAGCCGCTTTCCTTTGTAAAGGGCCCTCTTAGCGACGCAGACAGCAGCAACAGTGGCTTGCCCTGGAGAAAGCGCTGGCCCTTGTCCTCGTATCGCTCTCGTCGCTCGGTCGGGGAGTTGTAGGCTGCATCTTCGGAACCGGAGTATAAGACGTCTTCGGACGTGTGGAGGGCTTCGGAGTAGACAGGCTCGTCGGGAAAGGCTTCGGTAAGCCAGCCGTGGACAAGGTGCGAACGGCGCTTCATTTTGTCAAAAATTGGACGGTCCGTTGGCTACTATTAGTCGACAGGTTCGGCTGTGATTGTTACATCGATCGAGGTACGGCAGTCGTGGTCTAACAGTCGCTCACAAGCGCCGATCGCATTCTCATTCCGGTTCGTCGTCCTGAGCGCAGAGTGAGCGCATCGCCGGTCGAGATGTCGGGTTCAGTCTGGCTGGTCGAGGGTGTCGATAGCAACTTGGTACAAACAGATTGATTGGGTTACGAAAAAGAAAAGACGTGATTGAAGTAGTTTGCTGTCGTTGGTCTGGACGGTGCAATTGGATTGAAGCAGAGATCAGATTCGGGTTACCTTGGCGACTGGTAATCGCTAGCAACCGACTTGCAAGCAGCCTCAGGGTTATGTTAGCGGATCGCGTCAACTTTCCTTTTTCGTTACCTCGTGTGGTGTTCGCGCAAAACCAATTAAAGAGGCTTCGCCAGATCATGTGACATCACTTGAAGATGAAGGAAGCTGCAAGCTCTTAAAGTTGAGTGGAGCTCTTGGCCTGCGATGGATTGGAGAGCGGGGCATTCGCGGACCGCCCTGCAGTTTCGAAGATCATTTGCTCTCTCTCTCTGATAGCCCGTGCTTGATGAAAGTGAAACAGCGAATCATGGTTGCCAAGATGGTTGTCTGAAGCAACCAATCATGGCTCTGGCCGCTGTTTACCAAAAAGACGCGAGCACTTTGGCGTTCCCTTGTCAACGTCTCACTGAAGAAACACAAGGGAGTGGCCGGGGAGCGCTGATAAGATACGGCGGACAGGGCCTCAAAGAGTCCAGACAGGTACTACCCCCAACCCAGTCCCTGCCATGTAAAATTGGAGAAAGTACAACGCAGAGACAAAGAAGAAGGGTTGTCATTGTCATTGGATTGTATTGTATGGTAGGAAACAGGAAAATATGCAGAGCACAACCGCAACTGCAGTTCATCGCATGTTGTAAAAGACTGGTAGATGTCCTGATTTGAGGAGAGAAGATGCGATGAGACAGGAACAAGGAACAAGAACTCTTTCTTTCCTTCATCCAAGATTCCATCCAGGCACAGAAACACACAACAGGAACAGGAACAGAGTAACGTCAACCACCACCAACCAGCCTTCCCTTGCAAGTCGTCGCCTACGAAATGGGTTCAGCCACTTTGATTATGTTCCTTCCTTATAGCCGTGCTGTGCCGTGTTCTTGGGTCGTGAGTGGTAGAGAGGGAGGTCGCATTAACTGGCCGCCCAATAGAAAAGCGCCTCTTTTTCTTTCAGTTCAAGTTGTCTCGAGACTTCCCGTTGTTACAAGACAAAACTTGAAGTACCTTTTTGACTTTGACAACACTTCCATAGCCAAACATCAGCATATCAACCATTGATTGCCATCCATACAAACCGGGCCTTTTCCACTGATCGTGTCTTACCCTTGCATATCTTCACGCTTTTCAAAGAATTAGACAGAGGTAAGCATATCCAAACCACAACAACACCTCCATGGAATAACACTAAAGAGGTGTGTATTGTACAGGTCATAACATAACATAACCTTTCGCCGCACCCCGCTGTCGTCGTCCAATCTCCACGTCAAACATGAACCTTTTCTGCAAACGGAGCACCACGGCTGCTGTACCTCGTTAACAAACAAAACCTAACAAACCTCAACCAACCAGCCCAACCCAAACAGCAAAGAGCATCTTCAACAAATCGACAACTTGAAAAGAGATCGATACGTACCCCGCCAATTAAACAAAAATATTCTCGATTTCTCTGGGTCAAGGCATCATCCCGGCTTCTCCTCCCGACCATCCACCATTTCCCTCTGGAATCCACTCTTCCGCCGCCGCGTTTCCATCCAGTCCCCGATCCCCAGAGCTTGTCACAGGCTCACAGCAGCGTTGTCACAGTCCACATTTTACACTCCGAGTGTGATTGCGATTGCGCCCACACACCACTCGCCGCCGATTGCGCACCCAACTTCCCAACTCGTCTCGTGTTCCGCAATCCGTTTCGTTTTTCCCCGTTTCCATTTCCAGGATTTGGTCACAAACTGGCATCCGACCATCCGACAAATCGCCCAGGATGGGGCATGCTTGGCTCGACTCCCTCTCGGAGGACTGGCCCTCCCAGCCTGGTTCTCTAGCCTCCAACGCGTCACAGTTTGCAAAGAAGTTGGATAGTCATCAGCGGTCACAGTCGCAGTCGCAGTCCCAATCTCAATCCCGACCCAGCACCGCCGCTCACAGTCGCAATTTATCCCAAGCAGGCTCCTCGACTTCCCAAAGCAGGAAACCCCCCAAGACCCCTCCGAGTCGAATCCCTAGACCGAATTCGAATCGAACGAGTGCCAACAACAGCATCCTACACGATGATCGCGTCAACAGCAACACCGCTTCCAACGCTGCATCGCGCCGTGGCTCGACCAAGTCCCTCGGGGATAGAGTTCGCGACCGCCAACGAGCCATTGACGCCCGAAGTCGCACCGCCTCCATAGCCGAATCTGTTCAGTCTGGCGGTTCCGTCATCCACAACACTATTAATCGCAAGGAAGTGAATGGCTCGCCTGGGAGGAAACAGGATACTCCAGAGTGGAAAAGACGTTTGGTGTACCGAGAGCTTGACTATGGCGAAGCACCCGACCTGTTTACTTCGGCGGGCGCAATCCTCGAATCCATCTTCAAGCCACCACCACCTCCAGCTACTTCGAATATGAATATGGCGGACACCAATACGAATGCGAATGCGCGAAACGGCCGAGGTTTCGAATCCCAGTACGAGTCGCAAGCCGAATCCCATGTCGAAATTACGTTACCTTCGAGCCCGCCATTTCTAGGCAGAGAGCGGGACCCTTCAACCGTCGAGATACATGTGGAAGAGTCTCTCCAATCGCTTCCCCGAATTCCTAAGGAGCAAGAGGAGGAAGTCGAAGAGGAACAACAAGAACAACAACGGCGCAAAATACCAGAAATACGGTACAGACGGGCTACCGATTCCACTGACCCCAGTCAAGGATCCGAATCGAGTTTCCGCGCCTCTACTACCCAGCAACAAACCTACCCCAAGGTTCGGTCGCGAACGCCATCCACCTCCGCCTCTTCCCATCTTGGAAACCTCAGCGCCGGCTCGCGTCAGGCAAGCGGCCAGAGCGTCTTGCGCCATGAGGATTTCAGCCCAATATTACTCACTATGCACGACGCCGGCGAGGGTAACTCGAGTTTTGTGCCAGAAATTTCCCCGGACGAGCTCCGCTACCGCCTCGAGAATCTTAGGAAGAATCAGTTGCGCATGGCCCGCACCGGCAGGAGCGATTCCGGAGGTAGTGTCTCTGGGAAGAGCGAGTCTGGAAAGAGCGAGGCTGAGGCTGCTGAGACTGGAGGGTCGTCAAAGAGTGATAACAAGGCAGGCGACACCAACAACACCTCCAAGGACTACGAAAAGCTGGGAAGTTACATCAATGTCAGAAGAGGTGGCCGATCTGCCGACGGATCATTCCAGAACCACATGTTGAGCTCAGCGTTGAACGATATTTCGGAGCTCAATCCAGAGGAGTCTCTCCAAGCTAGCACCCCAAAGCGCTTTCCCTCTGTTAAGGTTGAGCACTGGGATGACTATGAACACGTTCCTGCACAAGTATCTGGCAACATCGACGACGAAATCTCTCCCCGCAGCAGACCTGCATTTCCCCGAATCCCCAATCTCAGTGCAGCTACGAAGCGCGCGCCATCTTCACAGCAAGGAGCCGGCAGCCCTTTGAAGCTCTTCCAACCCTACGATACGTTCACCAGCGAGATCCTGCAAAGACGGCTAAGTCAATATCACAACGACACCCCGGGCGAGCAGGCTTCTTCTGGACAGCAAACCGGAGATGAGTCTCCAGTAAACATTTCCTACATGGACTCTGGAGGCTATCTATCACCACCCAAGACCCACACGCGTCGAGGACAGGAGACCGGTCAACGCAAGGCTTCCGTTGCGGTCAACCAGTTCGGAGCTGGGGTTTTGGACGGATACGAGTTTCAGGACGAATTCTCGTACCAGTCGGTTGGCGCATCCGGTGTTGAGGGTGACAAGGAAAACCAGGGTCCGAATGACGATTCTCAGTCAGGACCCCGGATCCCTGTCCTCGACTTCAGCCGTCCATCCTCGCGCTCTGAAGCCGACGCCGACGCTGATGCAAGCAACTCTTCGGTGCGTAGGAAACGCCAAAAGCCCGTTGACTCAGGTTCATCGAAACGCCATTCCAAGACGGGTTCTAGCTCGGCGCATAAGAAGCGCCATGCTTTCACCCATATTCCCGCTACGTTTGCCACCCCCAGCAAGCGACGAACAGACCCAGCCCCCGAGTTTAAGCGGCCGCGCACTTCTCCTTCAAAGGATCCGACCCCTAAACGACGTAGGACTCTGCACGAGTCGGACATCGAATTTGGACTGGAAGATCTTTCTCCCTCTCCGGAAACGCAGTCCATGAAGCTGTCATACCAACAGATACAGGCTACTATTGAGAAGCGGCGCAAGGAAGTGCGTGCTGAAAACCGTCGCGAACAGGTTGAGCCTGGTACGCCCTCGGGCAAAGATGTGCCAAGACCACGCACGCCGACACCTCTCCAGAGATCGTCTCTTCAGAAGGAGGGTAAGAAGGGAAGGCCGCCCCTGACGGAGCTCATTACAAAGTCATCCAGCCGTCCTACTAGGCCGTCCTCTAAGGCGTCTTCTAAGGGTCGGACGCCCAAGAAACATGGCGGACCAGGATCGGCAATGAACACCGATCGCAAACCTTCCATCAAAACGGAGGATTTCCTCATCGAAGCCAACAAGATTATGGCCATGATCCGCAAGAACGCCGCCAGCGGTCTAACTAGTGTTGAGGAGTCGGATGAGTATGATTCTCGCCATGATGCGGATGGGGAGAGCTCCTATGAGGAGTCCACCCAGGAATCGTTCCTGCGTCCGCCCAGCCGCGAAGGACGCCCGCCTTTGACGCGCAGGTCAACCAAGCAGGAAGATCCCGTCCTTGCAGAGCGTCTCAAGCAGTATGAGGAAGCAAGCGATATGGGTGACATCATGGGCTCGTCTCTGCGTTCGGCTGCGCTGCACCGGCAAGGCTTTGGTACTGTGCGTCAGGATGAAAAGCATCATACAGGCAAGAAGGGCGGACCTGTGTTGCCCGACTTTAGGGAAGACGGTGTTATCAGCGACCCGCCAAACATTCGCATCTCCTGGAACCCAGCGCTTAAGACTAAGCTGTCGCATGAGAACGTTGAGGATGGAAGGCATACCCAGTCAGAGTCTGATAACTATACGGGACGGTCATCTCACACGACCTCTTCCAAGGGCTCCGATACTAGAAAGACGATTGCGCCGGAAAGTGTACTGCATCTTATTCCAGACCGAGTCGGCAACATGGTGCTGGACAGGGAACGAAATGTATGGGTCAGGAAGCGGCCATCTAACGGGTTTATGGGCAGTAGACAAAACAGCTTCATTGCCTCGGAGGTGAGCGAAGATGATCCGTTCGCTGACATCCCCGATCTCACCGTGGACATCACGGAGGAATTGGAAAAGTTGCGGCTTACGACCAACCAACGGGGGCAGGAGCAGGAGCACGAGCAGAATGATCTAGACTTCGACCAACCATCCGACGTTGCGGCACCTTTTGGCGACGACGATTTCCTTAACTCGGAACCGCAGTGGCAGCCAACCGGGAGTCGCAGGGACTCTGACACGTCGAACCCTGGCAAGAAAAACAAGCCAACCAGAACTGACGAACAGCGCGACGCAAAGCCCTCGTTGCAGTCACAAAACACGGGCACAGGTACAAGCACAGGTGTCGATGTCGAACATGAAATTGGGATTTACGAGGACCGAGTAAGCAATACTCCACAAGCAGCCCGGCGCAGACATCTCACGATCAGTTTCTCATCACCCATTGCGTCTATTATCCAGGACATCCAGGACGTAGCAGACGACGTTGACTCCGATGCCGACGCTCCGAGTGCGCTAGGACTAACTGGTGGGGAGGGCAACAATAAGCAGCAGCGCAAGCGTAGCCTGCCACCTCTGCCGCCGAGAGGCTACACCAAACAGCAGCAACAGCAGCAACCTCAGCAACCGCAACCCCGAGGCCGCAGGGCCGTTTCCATCTCCGCTTCCAAGCTCAGGAACGAAGTCGCGTCCGCTTCTGCGTCTAGGTCACGCAGCCGTTCACGAGGCCCCCCGCGACACTTGTCTGTCAAAGGCCAGACGTACATGGCAAGACCTGTTTCGAGGATTGACGAGCATGATGAAGAGTCCAGCAATGCTAATAAGAACAGCCTCCGATTTCATGGTCATGATCAACCGTCCTTGTTATCGCCACAACCTCAGGGTATGGAACTGAGCATCGTTGCTGCCGAAACATCAATGGTCAACCAAGAGGACCCCGAAGCGCAACAGCACAATAGCATTTCTTTCCTCGTGGCAACACCCGCTCACCATCTGAGACCATGCTCCATGTCCGGCGCCGACCCGGCTCACATCATTAGCCAGTATGTCGGCACCTTCTCCCTCAGCCCCCTATCGGACTTTACCATCCACCCTCCCGACGAGTCGTCACTGGCTCTCGAAGCAAGTTATGTTATTGGCAACCACCACCTTGTGACAGGCGACCACCACTCCCGCGGCCGCTCCATGTCCATGTCTACCCGCGACCTCGTCGCCAAGCTCACCGAAGTCGAGCCCTTCGAGCCCTACTGGGAAGACATGCGCAACCTCTGCCTCGCGCACAAGCGTCTGGAATCGCTCCACGCCCTCGACGAGTTCTGTGGCCGTCTCGAGTCCCTAGATGCTAGCCACAACGAGATTAGGAACCTCACCGGCGCTCCGTCCACTACTCGCTTCCTCAAGATGACCAACAATCAGCTGTCAAGCCTAACGGCGTGGGGACATCTGATTAACCTGCAGTATGTGGATATCTCGAACAACCGGTTGACGAGCCTGAATCCTTTCAAGCAGTTGGTGCACCTGAGGGAGTTGAGGGTGGATAATAATCGACTGGAGAGTTTGGAGGGGATCAAGTTCCATGATGGCTTGCAGGTGTTGAGGGCGAGAGGGAATGGTATTGAGGAGGTGGACTTTGATGGAGCGAGGTTGGTGCATCTTACCGAGTTGGACTTGAGGGGGAATAGGATCAAGAGGGTGGTGAACCTGGACCAGCTCCCGGTTTTGAGCTCGCTTAACCTCGAGGGGAACCAAATCGAGGTGTTTGAGGTTGGGTCGCCAGCCGCACTTACCTCTGGACCCAACTCCCCAGTCTCTGAGCACGGACAAGCAGTTTCCTCGCTGAGGTACCTCCACCTCAACGACAACTGCCTCTCCCACTTCTCCATCCACGCCCTCCCCCACCTCCGCCTCCTCCACGCCGACCGCAACCGCCTCGTCCGCATCCACGGCTTCTCCCGCGCCCGCCACCTCGACTCGCTTTCCCTCCGCGAGCAACAAGGTCCCGAACCTCTCGACCTCGACCACCTCTTATCTCGGGCCTACGAAGTCCGCAAACTCTTCCTCTCCGGCAACTACCTCGGCAGCACCACCAACCCCAAGGGCGTCGAAGAAAGCGGTTTCACCCCTCGCATCGACCTCCTCAACCTGCAACTCCTCGAAATCGCCAACTGCGGCCTGACCAAACTGCCCGTGGACGTCGGACAGATGATGCCCAACCTGAGGGTTCTCAACCTTAACATGAATGCGCTTGAGGATCTTTCGCCGTTGAGACATGTGCCGAGGTTGAAGCGGTTATTTGTCTCTGGGAACAGGATTAGGGATTTGAGTTCACTGGTTGAGGTTCTTGCCAACTTTTCATGCTTGACAGCTGTTGATCTGAGAGGGAATGGACTGGTGATGGGGTTTTATTCGCCTGTGCAGGAGTTGTGCAAAGGCGGTGCTAGTCTCAGCAAGCAGAATAAACCGACGCATGCAAGCGAGGATGCACAGAAGGGACAGAAGGCACAGGAAGCAGATGGCCAGGAGCAGGAGGAACACGAGAATAAAGACCAGTGGACTCTGCCCTCGCAAACTCTCGCTTCCGATAAAGCTTACTCCTCCCGCCTTGATCTGCAGACCAAGATGCGGCGCAGAGTCTACGACCATTTGCTGGCTGAGAAGTGTGCGCGGCTGAAAAAAGTGGATGGTCTCCCCTTTGATCGCGAGGAGGTTTTGGGAAGACGGGACGAGGTTTGGAAAGCTCTGGTGGCGAGGGGTGTTTTCTCGATCCCTACCCCTACTCCCGTGAACGCTGCGACGGCTCCGGTTAGTGCTACTGCTGCCCTTGCCCCCGCGACTGCCAATAATATGTCGATGTCAGGGCTGCCGAATGTACCAGGCATGCCCGGCCTCCCCACGGGCGCTTCCAGTTTCGGGTCAGCTGTTGGTTTTGGATTCGGCAGTCCCACTACTGTCGTCGGTAGCGACGCCGAGGGTCCTAATGGGCAAGGTGGTCACGGTGGTGGTGGTGGGAGGAGGCAGAGTATGAGTCCTGTTGCTGGACGGTTTAATGGCCAGGGTCAGTCACAGTACCACCACCAGCAACACCAGCAGCAGCAGGTGCTTCACAATGGAAGCCCGCTGAATGGAAGGAGAAGACATAGTGGGCAGAATGGGCAGAATGGTGGGCAGAATGGCGGAGTGCTAAGGGAAGTAGACATCAACGCTAATGGCGGGATGGGTGGTCATGGAGTTAATGGTTGCCCCCCGAGCGGAATGCAACAGAGGAGTGGAATGAATCAGAGAGAGAGAGAAATGGAAGAGAGGGTGAGCCAGATGCAGAGGGAGAGGGAGGAGAGGTGGTTGGCTGAGGATAGCTTTGCTGGGTGAGGCTTGTCACTTGATGTCTAATGCTTGAATGATCGAAAAAGCAAGCGAGCATGAATTTTGTCATGAACCGTCATGATTACGAAGAAAAAGTTTCTGGGCTGGTTGGTTGGTCGGCTGGTTTTTTTGTTTTTTTTTCCCTTTTTCTGTAACGGTTTTTTTTTACAAGCAAGGAGTTTATGATGCGTGCATAGCAACGGTTTTTTTTTCTGGTATGGTTTACGGTGTATGGTTTCTTTTTTGTTTCTGTTTCTGTTTCTGTTTCTGTTTCTGTTTCTGTTTTTGTTGGAATTACTATGGGTTATGGATATTATAACTCTCTAGGTTAGGGTTGCGTCGTTTCTTTACGAGAGCATGGCATGGTATGGTATTATGGTATGGTTGTATGGTTTTATGAATTCGGTATGGATTATGGTATGGGGTTAGGGAACAAAAAATAGGGGTGTTGGAAGAGAGAAAGAATGGGGAGAAATGAATGAATGAGATGATGCCAGCAGTCAATCTTTGTGACCAATTTCCATGCCCACATGTGATGTGCCTCTACATTATTTTGCTAACAGCAAGCACCCCACCAATTCATTGCGCAATAAACTGTTAGGGTGGCATCAACTCATGAAGATATATAAAATATCCATCCACCCATCCATCCATCCATCAATCTCCAGCTCTCTCTCTCAATCACTACACCTACCTAGCTAGGCTCGCCCCTCTCTAATAGACTTGGAGTTCAACAAACGGTAGCGACCAAGTTTTCCAAGTCCAACAGCTCTGCTCATGAACATTCCTCGCTCTACATATGACTACCAAGCAGGTAGTCATCACGCATCAAGCCAAGTACCTGCGCTACGAAACCGTTCATAGCAGCCCTGTACACATGTGATATGACTGGAAAGAAGTGATGCTTTCGAAAAAGAGTACAAACATTGTAAGCTCATATTCAAACTAAGTTACTAGAGTTCTAGTAATTTAATCATCTTTCTCTCTACTCACTTATCATTGGCTCTGCGCCCTTTTACCGCCGTTTTTAATTGCCCCCATGTTTTGGCGGTCTCTAGACAAATCTGAAAGAGTACAGATGGCATACGTTCCAAGCCCAGCCATCTGAACTGCGAATGCCACCTCGTAAAAAAAAAAAAAAAAAAAAAAAAACCTTCACAATACGATATTCTCTGCCCTACTCTGATCTGATCGGTTCTGTTCTGTTCTGTTCTGCTCTGCTGGGGCTGCCCTTATATCCATAAAAATAACCGGAATGGACAGCCAACTACGGATCATCTGACAAACAACAACAAAAACCCAATTCCAAGCATGACCCAACACTCCATACACCTTTCAAAACTGAACACACCCATCAAAACGATTCACAAAAACAACTTTCAATCACCATACTCTTCTGTTCTGCCTGCCCCCTTCCACCTCGTCCTCCATTACTCATTTACTCAACACACTCAATCCATCATCTCCCTCCCTGTAAAACCCCCTTACTCACTAACAAGCCCCTCATCTTCATACGCATCCTCCATAATCTCCCTCTCAATCTCCTCATCAACAGCCCTCCACGTCCCCATCCCCAGCTCCCTCCTCACATCCCTCTGGATCCTCAAGAAATACCTCCTCAAACTCCTCAGGCCTTTCAAAAACCCATTATCCGGTTCCTGCGGATAGTGAGGCGGACACGGCTTCCCCTCGATGCCATTGGCAGCTAAGTCTTCAGCAGTAACGCAATTGGCAAAGTCCGCCATCTTGAAATCGATCTCGTGCTTATCTTTCTTCTTCTTACCGCCGCTGCCGTTCAAGGTAGTGTCAATGCGGTGTTTAATGGAGGCGGCGTCGTCGTTGTCCGTCGCAAAGTCGGTGGAGTAGTAATCCTCCACCGCCGTGTCGTATTCCGAGTGGGTGGTTGTGGAGGGCGTGGGAGGCGCTGCAGGAGGGGGGAGGGGTTCGCCGTCGTAGAACATGAGGAGCGAAGCGGCGTAGAAGCGGTAGCCTTTCAATCTCCTGATAATAACCTCCAGCTCCGACAGCTTGTGGAGGACGGTGGGGATGTGGCGCAAGATGGAGGCGCGGTCGACGCCGTTGTAGAGGAAACGGGTCAGAGCGTCTTGGAACTCCTGGCCGGCTTTGAGGTCGCGGCCGTAGTACTTGTCTTTGAAGACGTAGGATTGGGTGGCGACGTCCCAGACTTGGAGACCGCAGACGCGCACGCCGAGCTCGCGGGAGGTGGTCTTGGCGCATTTGCCTTGTTGGGATTTTTGCTTCTTGGGGGAGGCTTCGACGCCGTATTGCCGGGTGCCCATTTTGAGGTCCATGATGCAGGGACGCTTCATGCCGGCAGTGAGGTCTTCCAGGAGGAGGAAGTACTCGACGCGAGAGTCGGTTTGCGTTTGGGCTTCTTTGGGGTTGATGGGCCGGGGGATCTTGGCTATTTCAGTGTGCGGACTGGGAGGGGCGAGGTCGTCGGCGATGGCAGACTCCGTGTTAACACCATTGGTGCCGTTGGTGCCATTAACCGTAGTGTCCAAAGGTCCAATGGACTCCTCTGCTGCTGCGAAATCCTGGGCGTCAACAGACTCGACCTCAAACACCGGCTCCTCGTTATCAGCCTTGTAGGCAGCCGAGTCAGCCTCCTCAAAGTACTGCAGGTCACCCCGCGCATCCTGGACATCCTTCGGCTTCCTCCTCAATCCAGTCCCCGAATACCGGCGCTTCTTCTTCGGCTGAGCGGGCGACGCATCCTTCAGGATCTCTGGCTCAGGAGCACTAGTCCCCGTCACGTCTTTAGGCCCGTCGCCCTCCACTCTTTCTTCCCTAAAGCTGCGCGGTCCGGTAGCCAAGTTCTCCTCGCTTCGTACCAGGTCGCTGGGCTTGAGGCGCGACTCCTCACCGGCACTGCTGGCCCGCGGCTTGGCATCTTGAGCGACATCCAAGTTCGGATTAGACTCGGTATGGCGGAGAACTGGCTGCAGACTTCTCCGGGAGAAGGGCCTTTGATGACCCTTCTTATGACGGTGAACAGCAATGGGCTGCTTGAGGAAGGCGTCGTTGAACACCTCATTCCGCAGTCGCTTGTTGACCATGGTGGCTCCCCAGCTGTTAGCATGCCGGTCCTCCAACCTTGGCCGCGACATGTGGCTGGGCTTCTCAGCACGTTGTCCGTTGGGAGTCCTACCCCCTTGGACAGAGGCCGAGGCACTCCGGAAACGAGTGAAGGAGCTTGACGACGCCAACGCTGGTTGAATCAGGCTCCGTGGGAGAATATGTTGATTATCAACAAAGGTGACAGTAGGGATCTGACCCAGTGGTTGCTGCAGCGACTGGCTAATAATGCGCTGCTCAGGCTGTGCCGGCTGGGCACCGTTTGTTGGCGCTGCTTCATCTCCTTTAGCACCGGAGCTAGCTTCGTTTTGGCCCGCTGCAGGGGCTTCCAGCGCAGCAGCCGCCTCATCTTTCTTGTGCACCGACTTTCGTCGAGGCTTCTTCTGGAACGTAACGTTCAAAACACCAATATATCTGTAACAACAACGTTAGTCATGGGATCATACATCATACATGGGACAACATACCTCGGCAGAAAAGCCAATAAGTCGCGGTGATATCGTTCAATCTTTTCATAAAATTCATTCTCTCGGTTGTTCAACTGTTTACAGACGGCCCGCCGAGAAAAGCGCCAGATGGTGGTGTGCCCTCCGACTTGGTGTTTGTAAGGGATCAGTTCAATTGCATCTAGGGGCTGCTCTTTGGTCTCCCCTTGGAGGTCATGGACGGTCTCTTGGGGATGAAAGGGATGATGATGGGGATGATGCGCAATGGACTGGGACGGCTTTGTTTGTGGTGGAAGGACACCAGTTTCACTCTCGTCCGCAACGGCAGGTTCATTGACTTTGCCAGTGTCTATCTGAGAACCTACAAAAGGAACAGTAGCAGCGCTGTCGGCAGGCTTGGCAAGCCGATGGATCTTTTCAACGTCAGGACACTTGTCTGGACATTCAACTTCAGGCTCACCAGCTTTCACAAGCCACGGATGGAAATCTTCAGCTCGAGAATGTGTTCTTGACGGAAGCGCGGTTCGGGAAGAAGCCGCGCCAGGCACGTCGGAGTGCTCCTCAGCCTCCTCGGGGCCTTGATGCGGTAGGAACACGGCCGACGAAATCTTTTCCTCCCCAGACTCTTCGCCATCCTCTGTATGCGATCCACCGTCAATGCTAGCATCGGACTTGCGCCGGGGCTCTGGCTTGCGATCCAACGACGGAGACTTTTTGCCAGACTCTGTAATAGTATCTTGGACTGCACTCGTATGCTCGCGACCCGGAGTAGCAGGAGGCTGCTGCTGCTTTACCTGGGCCGGCTCCTCAACCGGCTTGGCTAAGAAATAATCTTCAGCGGTTTTCTCGCCGGCCGGGGTTTCTGGAGTAAGCAAGGGGACAGAGTGAGCCAGGGCTGGTTCGTCAGCTTCGGGTAACTGTGTGTCCTCTGATGTAGATGCAGGCACAGTAGTAGTCCGTGACTTTCCTTCACCCTCTGTCTCGGTCTCCTCGGCCGTCTCGGCGGTGGAAGGGAGCCTCTCTCGCTTGGTATCCTTCTTCTTGGACTTTTCGTCAGGCAGACCCTCCTTGAAGAAGCGCAAACTGTGGCTGGCCTTGCGGCTGCGGGCATTGGGCTCGACGCCGGCCAGGACCTCGGTAATGGACTTTTCGACCTGGCCGTCCTGGTCGTCGGTCAACTCTCCCACACCAATGGACCATGCCTTTTCGGGAACTGTCTGTGCTCGTTGATCCTTGCGCAGCCTGGAAATAGCATTGTCACCGTGGTCAGCGGCTCCATCATGGTTGTTCAGAGCGGTAGGGGATTCTGAGAGTTTGATGGAGATGACGGGATGGCTGCTATCGGCATCCGGGGACTCGGTCCGTTCTAGAGACCTTCCTCGACCCTTGTTCTTTGTAAGGTATTCGCGGTGTCCCTTGAGCATGGAGTTGACCTGACGCAGATCAAGCTCGATGACGCCACCCAACGGAGGGCCCGTCATGGTGGCGGTGGACGTGACGGTAGCAGTCATGGACGACATGGTGTGTGTCTTGTGGAAGTTGGAGTTGCGAGGAGAGCCGGCTCTCGGGGTCAAGGCGTCGTCTTCTTCGTCTTGGAAGGAGGGCTGCTCTTCATAACGGTGGTCTTGTGGTGGTGGTGGTGGTCGACGGTCGTTATCGTGCTGCTGTGGTCTGGTATGACTTTCAGACGGAACGGCGGACGGAGGATGAGACGAGACGACTTGAGGTTGAGGAGTGTTATCAGCTGGTTGTTGTTGTTGTTGTTGTTGTTGTTGTTGGGGGGTGTAGGGGTTGTTATTATTTGTGCCACGAGCTGTAGCAAAAGCCTGGGTCAGCAAGGAAGCGCCAGGACCGGAGGGGTGTCTCTGGAGATAAGCAGCAGGGCCGCGGTGGTATTTAATCTGGTCTGCAGCTTGTTGTGCGGCATGTGCAACGGTATGATCTGTGGTATCTGTGACCAGGGTGGTGGGAGTGGGGACGGCAGCAGCGGGAGGAGCAGCATGTCCGGGCTGATGTTCGTCTGGTGGTGTTGGAGGACCCGGGGACAGGGACGGCGAGGAGACGATGATGTGATGTTCCTGGTCTTCTGGGGGGTCGACCGGGGGGACTTTATGAGATGGGAGTTGATGGGACGGAGAGGACGAAGTGGTGGTGGTGGTGGAAGGATCTTGACCAGCAACCCGAGCAGGGCTCACCGAAGCAGCGGGAGCGGCATAATCGTTGGTCGAATGCGAGTTCGACATGGGGAGGACATCTGGCGGTTGCGCAGACACAGTAATTGACGGGGCGTTGTTGGGTTGGCAGTCGATCTGTTGTCGGTGGTGATGGTGGTGGATGTTGTGGTGTGTAATCTGTGTAGTGTTTTGGGGGATGTTTTGGTGGCAGCGGTAGGGAATCCGAGATCCCTCTACAGTGGAAAGAGGACCGTGTGTGGAGACAGTGCGTATTAGGAAATGCCAATGCCGCGCCCCGCTTTCAATTCGCCCTTGGCTTCGGCTAATCGCTTGCTAACACTAACAGCCAGGTACGTACCTCGTTAACAATTCTAGTTAAAATGGTGATGGACAGTCTTTGGGTTGTCTTTTTCAGCCCAATCTGGGGTGGTTATAATTGGGTATACAAAGTGAACATCAGCAATGGTGTAATGCAACATGTTTTACGCGCAGTGGCCAAAAAGTCAAAGGTGCAGGTGATGATGCGTGCACTGATCATGGAATGGGATTTGATAGTGACGGGAAAGTGAAGAGCCAGCACTAACAACGGGTGGCGGCTCCTCAAAATGTCTCTGGACATGAACCGGCATGTTACTGTCACTTAGGTTGAACTCTTGATTTTGTTAAGGTAGTGTTCCAGGGAGAAAACCCCAGCAAATAAGGTACCTATCGAGGTCCCATGGCGATCCAGATCAGGTGGCCCAAAGATGGCCGTAAAGGTACCCAGGTACGTACCTTTTTACCTAACCCCCGGGACTGAGTGCGTCTTGTTCTCCAGACTCCATCTGTCACTCCTCCATCTTCCAGTCCACGATCATCCCTTCTTCGGCCCACGTTGACAAGCGTATTTACCCTCAATGCCTGCAATGCATCAAATAATTATAGCCGCCTCCATTGATATCTGTCACGTTCCCGGGCTCTGATCGTTGACAGGCTAGGTCGTCCCGCTTCTGGAACTTCTCCCATTGGCTTCCTGGGAAAAGAAAGCCCTTTCGTTCTTTCAATTCCTTCGATATGATTTCCCGCCGTGTCCGCTTACCTCTAGGATCCGCGGTACCCTCCCTAGGCATGATAAAGGATCATCCTTATCTCTTCCATCTCCCTCCGTCCTCCCATCTCCCATCTCGATGATATACGTCCGTATGTCTGCTATAATGCTCCGGACTCCGGCAAGGCGCATATCATCCCTTCCACTGATAGGAGCCTGACATGGCTTTTAGTCTGAAATTCGAGGCTGTTATCACGGGCGGCAATCATGTATCCCCGGCGCAAATCATCACGACTCTGTGCAACACACCTTTTTCGCTTGTCGATACTGACCGGTCAACGGCAGTCGTTGTCAGAGCGGGGCTCCCACTCAGCCTGCTTGTTCTCAATTTTATCATGACATGATATCGGTGTGTGTTTCGTGCCATGTCGTACATACGGCACGGCATAGCCCTCCTAATTCAGGAACAAATAACAACAGCAGACGAACCCAAATTCTCCCGACGCCCTCTCCGGTTCGTCAATTTGAAGTCCGAACTCGGCTCGGGACAGCCGGCTGAAACAATCCGAAGCGAACTGTATCAAGACACTATCAAAGTGCTTGTTCGAGACTTCAAGTCAATCCCAAACTCCCCAGCAAAGACACAACGCCAACCAATCAAAAGAAAACGTGCTTTGAACCGGACCTGACCGCTCCCTGGAACTCTTAACATCCCGAGCCCAGGAGCCACTTTAACCACTAACTCTCCACTAACAGCCTCCATTTGGGCCCATTTGGTTCCATTTTACGGGACATTTCCCAGTCTCCACACCAGACGACATGCGGTCCACCAGCACCACCCATTTCAGGCCTCGTTCCCTTCTCCGTTGAATTTGGTTCGTCTTTGAAGTTTCTTGGAAAGACATCGTCATTTCACCAAGATTTCCCCAAGATTTCCCAAGGCTGGCCAGATCTCTGGGTCGATGTCTAGCGAGTCCAGGTCCCCAGCTTCGTCCCCCAGATCCAATGTCCCTCTCAAACACGTGGGTCTTTAGCAGTATTCTACAGATCCAGATCGGCGGGTAGGTGGCATTTCATTGTCTAATCTTTAGCGATACCTTTATGGCCAAGCAGGCCGAGTTGGTCTAGATGCAAGGCCAGAGAAGTTACTGTTACCAATGGCTTCACCACGCCTGCTGCTGCTACACAAGAACTGCATGCAGCCCTGGATCATGGGTGGTCGAATAGAGCTCGTGGTCGAGGAGGACAGTGTCATTCAGCGTCATACACGCAGTCGAAAGAGGGTGACAACCCTGATGTCGATCATGATCGCCCAAGTCACTCCGGCCTGCCATTCATCAAGGCCCGTCATATCTGGGCCAGACATAACCAAGTAAAGCCTCAAACTCAAATGCGTGGCTCTCGAAGGGGTTCTTACAGGTAGGTCCCAAACAGTGTCACCAATATACACGTTGGAACCACTCATCAATCTCGAATCCCTTTTTTTGGTTTTCATGGTATTCATTTACACTACTCCGTCATCTACCTACAACCAATCAATATACCACAAGGCATAGAGGACATAGCACGTCACCGACATGTCCCCTATTCTGACCCCTTTATCTTCTTCATCCTTATCCTCATGCGTAGGTGGAGGGAGGTATTCGCAAGTGAGAGGAGCTAACGGCTTACCCCCCCATCCTTCTCCGTTCCACAACACACACATTCCACTTTGTGTCTTTTCTGTTTCAAAATACCGATTGTTCCACATATCGTCACCTTCCACGAGGGCATGGTATGCATCATCGGAAACGCCAGCCAGCCAGCCAGCCAGCCAAGCCAGCCCTASTAGGGCTTAGGCCTCCCGCTTGTGTTTCTGTCGTCGTGGTTGCACGACATGCAATGTTCTAATGCCCTTTTCGTCTTTCCTGTCTTGCTAGAGGTAGTGATGTTGCTCGAGTCTGCTTATCATGTTATGTGCCCCCCTGTCTTCGTCATTGACTATCAAATTCTCTCCCCTTGAAAAGATTAAGGTGGACAGGCTTTTTGTATCGTACATACGCCCCCCGTTGTAGTAGCATTTGAAAAATCTTGAGCAACTCGCTTATGACAACCTATGACAACCTATGACATCCTATGACAACCTATATGCAGCCTCATCCTTCGGGGTAGATTCGGGCGATGCTGGAAGGAGGGAGATTAGGTAATGCACAAGTCGTGAACCTCAGCCGACATGCAATGCCATCCAGATACGGAAGTATGTATTAGTAACGTATGAAACTTTGACAGCCTCGTTTGTCATATAGGTTGTTATGTAAATGGGAGGCCTCCCTGGAATGTCGGGTTCGTGCCTGTGCTCTGTGTCTGTGCCTGGCTGGATGTAACCTCTCAACTTCTTGTGATACCGCGTTTTCTCACTCGATATGGTTTCACTCAACTAGGTATAGCGCCGGGTATATCTGGGTTTGACCAATCTGCTGGTGAGTTGATGCGGGTCGCAGGGTTTCTTGGGAAGGATCCAGTAACAGGATTGGTTTGAGTGAAACCGTATCGAGTGAGAAAAAGCGGTACTTTGTGTGTAGGTAGGTAAATGGTGATGGAGCGGTGAGCTCGCCAAGGAGGAGTTTTGTAGGTTATTAGGTAAGGCTAAGAGTATTACTATCACTCATCTCTTATCTCTAGCAGTCTACACCCTGAACTCAGTAGTCGACTAACAGCAGAGGTGGTAGTTAAGGTCTCTCGTTATTTGTAGAGTGACGAATGTTTATCTTACAATAAAAGTACTCATACATTAAGCACTGTTAACCGTAATGTTCTCACGAAACGGTTCTCCCTCTGACTCTCAGGCCCTGTGATACTTCTAAAGAAAACGTTCAAAAACTTCATGCTTTGCGAAGCAATAACAACCAGACCAGCGATGGATATGGTGGTGTAGGCAGCTAGAAGAAGCTACTTCAACTCTTCGGGTTCATCGATATATGAATGCTCTCCAGCAATCAATCCCCTCTCATATTCTGACAACAATCGTAGGATTTTGATACCAGCAAAAGAAATGCAATGCAATGCCCTACTCATATGTTGAGAACGACGACATGGGTCATCGATGGCAACTAAAGCAAAGCAATGCAACCACGCCCACTTGGGCTTCTTATTTCTCTCTAAACGAAACTTTTTGATAACCTAAGAACGGGTATGTACTCCAACAAAGGGTAAACAACCACGACCGACCCTGCCATATGCCATTTGACACTTGTCACTTATTCATCTCCTCCTCCTGACCCCGAGAATCGACTTAGCCAGCTTCCCTTTCTGGGCCTTGTCTGCTGCGGCGGCTGCTGCTGCGGTTCGGGCTGCTGTTGCTGCTGCTGGGACTGCTGGTACTGCTGGTACTGCTGTTGCGGCCCGCCGTGCTGCTGCCCGACGTGCCCGTGCCGGTGACTTTTCGGAGTCGATGGAGCAGAAAGGATATCCTATTCCTCCGCCGACTCATCATCCTCCTCATCCTCGTCGTCGTCATTGCCGTTGCCATCGTTATCCTCGTCGTCATCATCCTCGGCAAGATCCTCCTCGGTAGCCTCGAGACCGGAGGAGGACATGAACTTTTCGTTCTTTGTTTCCGCTGTTTTTCGGTTACCTGGTCAGCACCCATCACAGAATAGGGGAAGTAAAAGGGGGGGGGAAAAGGAGGGGGAAAAAATAAAAAAAAGGAAAACCTACTCCTAGCCTCAACCAACAAATTCTCCTGCACCTCACACTCCGTCAACGTGCACCCCTCTCCAACCTCGCTGCGCTTACCAAGGATACACTTGGTAAGCTTACAATTCTTGCCCACCACCACGCCGTCCATCAGCAGACACTGGCTCAGCTTGGCGCCCTCGCCAATCTGGCAGTTGGCGCCGATCACGCACTCCTTGATGCTCGTCTTCTCTTGCACGGTGACATTGTCCGCTACCAGCGAGTCCTGCTTGGTGATGGTCGTGCGCGGCTTGACGCCCTCGGGGTAGGCGACCTTGCGCATGTGAGCAAAGGGTGAAGCGGCCTCGGCGGAGCCGACTTCTTCGATCGAGGGCAGCTTGGCGAGTTGCAGGGAGATTTGCAGGAGGAGCTGGGCGGTGTCGACGCGGCGGATTAGCGGGGTGGAATCGGCGGCAGAGGAAGGGTGGATGTAGGCGAGCATGGGCGGGATGGTGCTGTCGTTCTGCTTGTTGTTGGCGTCCTCGTGGAGAGGGGTCTCCTCGGGACCGGGCTTGTCGCCGGCGCGGATGACGGGGCGGACGGGGCCTTCGAGGTTGGTGGCGCCGGAGGCGGAGACGGCGTCGTGGATTTGAGAGCCGGTTGGGGGGTGAACGGTGGAGGAGTCCTTGGGGGTGTGGGAGCCGACGGGGGAGGTCTTGCCGTCGGTGTTGGGGGCAGTGGTGCTGGACTGGCCGAGGATCGTGTCGAGGCCGAGCTTGGTGGAAAGACCCTTTTGCCAGCCGGCTTTGGCCCACCAACCCAGGACGTCCTCGCCGATGGTCTCCAAGCGTTCGTTTTCTTTGACGAAATCCATGATCCAGTGGGGGAAGATGTAGATGTGGGCGTCGCGGTGAGTGGTCAGCATGCGCACGCGGGGGTGTTTCTTGAGAAGGGCATGGCGGGTGGGGAAGCCTTTTTGTTCTTCGAGGAGATCCTTCAACGAATCGGTAGGCGTTGAGTAGACGACCTTGGAGATGTTGGGGAATAGGGAGCCCTTGGGGGGCGAGACCGAGGAAGATGGTAAAGGAACGGTGGCCAGGAAATCGGTCTCCTCGCCCTTGATGGGAGTGGCAGTCTTGGTCTGATACCATACACCAAGACCACCGCTGCGCTTGACAGGGCCATTCTCAGACCGTGTGTCGTCAAGGAGGTCTGTGAGGCTGGCGGACTTGACCATCCATGCTTGAAGGAGCTTGTCGGCGCCGAGCTCGCATACCAAGTCGCAGGGGAGAACGAGGAAGTCGGAGGTTACTGTTGCTTGGACTTCAGGAAGACGGAGAATCTCTGCTGTACCGGTGTTCTGGTCGAGGTCCTTGGGTGCTAGGAGGTCGGGCCGGGGGTATGGTAGGCTGGTGAGGAAGGGGTTTGTGTTGAGGGCAGTTTGGATGGCTTCTTGGGCCGAGGGCGGGCAGATGAGGGTGATGTCTGGATAGAGTTAGTATATGTCAAGAGTTGGTCTGTCAGGTGTAGAATGTGCCAAGACGTGTGATATCAAATCTCACTCAACACCAAGAGAGTGACAGACGTGACCTACTTGTGATGCCTGCGCGGTAGCAAAAGTCGAGAGGATACCAGACCATGGGCCTGTTGGCAATTGGTAGGAGAGCCTTGGGGTTCTCATCTGGGTTGGCGGTGAAAGTGGGAAAGGAGCTGCCGGGACCGCAAAGGATCAAGGCTTGGAGGCCCGGAGTCGCGATAGTTACAGCGTGGGGCATCTTGAACACGTTTTAAGAGGAACTGGTTGTTGATGTCGAATTATTTTGCGCAAAGAGGTGACACCGGTATGCTGATGTCGGGTATCTAGGTCGACGGAGAAACAACGGCGCTGTGTGATATAGGAGCGCGTACGGGTGTTGTTTCTTTATCGTCGATTTTTCGTAAAGTGGTGATTGTCTTGTTCGAATATCGATTTCTTGACTCACAATCGCAAAGTCTCAATGAAAGTGAAAGCTCTCACTGATGGAGGGGCATGATGGAGTGGTTCGTGCGCTCTTACAGTTCTGACAAAAACAGGAAGAGAATCACTGGAGACACGCCCTGATCTTCGCTGCCAGTCCGAATGCGGTCAAGTGCGCTTCCACAGCTTGGCGGACATGGCGTTTGGAATATGGAATTGGGTGGACTGTCATCACTGCCACTGGAGGCTCTCTGCTTCCACTGAAAGTCCCGTCCAGTGATGTTCAGCTCTTGGACTGGATGTCTGACCAACCACCAGCCTCGGTTGACGACGCGGCGTCATGAGGACCTCTCTTCAGCTGAACACCCTCAACGTCTCCAGCCTTCTGTGAAAAGGGACATCCACGACTGTGCAGCTGAAGAGGCATCCACTTCCCCAGGACCCCAGCTCGCCCAGTCAACAACCCAGTCGACGACCCCTACCTCTCCCCAGTCTTCCCAAGCCGATACATACGCGATAGACTCCGCCCTATGGTCTGTCAGTGGGCCGCTATTCGGTAACTGCTAGCGACCAGCCACAACATTTCCATCTTTACGCGCCTACAGTCTACACTTCTCCTCACCTGTCGCAAACATCCTCGGTCGTCTTGATCTTCTTGTTCGACTGGAAGTGCGCCTGCGAGTTGAGACGAAAGACGAAAGCGAAACGGTTCTCGATATCCGAACAGCTCGACACCGCTCGCGACATTGCCATGAAAGCGACCATCTAGAACCAGCCGACATAGAACAAGAACATCGTCGCCACTCCGATCGCCATAATGTCCGACAATAGACGCCGTAACGGCGCTCTAGGTACCTGGGTGCCGCTGGTTGTGACGGCCGCCGTTGCTACCGTCAGTGTCGCAGCATGGATCTGGAGCCAGCGCAAGGACCAGAGTGAGGAACACGAGACCAACTCGACCCTGCAGGACCTCGACTACGAGAACGCCGACTACGGCGACAACCCGCCCTACGGAGCCTCCGGCGAAGGTCGTCTCAAGCCGCCAGCCCATTCGCCCAATGCCCAAGCACAGGCCGAAGGAGGATGGGGCCTCCGCCGCACCCCGAGTCCGGCCGACTTCTTCAACAGCGCGAAGCGACAGGTCGCTGCCGGCGTGACTGCAGCGGGCGCAGCTGTGGGTACCGCCCTTTCCGCCATCCGCGAGGAAGACAGCCTGAGGAGCGAGTTTGCTGACGACGAGACGTGGTCCGACCCGGATACGAAAAAGCAGGTTGAGAATGCTACTACTTCCAGAAATGATACCCCCGTTGTGCAACCTACTACGATTACTGCCCCGGTTACCGCTCCCGCTGCTGCTACTGCTGCCTCCAACAAGAACCAACGCCGGAAGAAGGTTGCCATTATTGTCTCGGCCGATAACCATGTGGAAGCTGGTGACGAGGAGTACCATGAACATGCTGTAAGTGCCCGTCTTTCGTGTTCTCCATAGCCTGAGACTACTAACGCATGATGTACAGTCCATTCTCTCCCACATCCCCCGTAACATCGATCTCTCCCTTACCAAGCTCTACATCCTCATCTACGCCCCTCAGCTCAAGGACAAGTCCGAAGACTCCTCCAAGCCTCCCTCGCTAAGCTCTTCCTTCTCCAACATCGAAGCCGAGACACCCGCCGAAAGCAAGGACAAGGACCCTCTGTAAGCCTTCTTCCCAACTCCTTCCCCTTCTTTGTCCCTACAACCTGCTAACAAACCAAACCAGGACCGACTCCGCCTACACCTCCCTCTACAACCAAGCCGCCACTCTCGTCTCCAAGCGCTCTCACATCCTGACCTTCTCCACCCCCGCCGGCCACTCCCACATCTTGCGGCACATTCAGCCCGAAATCATCTACCTTCAGGAATCTCTTGCCGGCCCCGATGGCAGCGTGATCACTTCCCTTCAGACGTGGTTGAGGCACGATATTGTGTTGGTGGTCGGTGCTGAGCAGGGAGATGGTGGCCTTGCTGACTCGGACTCTGAGGACGATGACACGGAGAAGAACGGAGAGAAGGAGAAGAAGGACGAAGAGGTCAAGTGGTGGCAGAAGGAAGAGCGGGTGGGACGGGGGAGGGGAGTGGTGGTTGTTGATGTGAGGGCGGGCAAGTTGGGTGATGATTGGGTTAGGAGGGTTCAGGGACGGGAGTAACCGGCTTCTGAGAAGCGAAGGAGATGGAAAGGGGGGAATGGAATGGTGAGCGAGTGATGATATCCTTGTTTTGTTGTTGTATACCACTCTGCTATTTGGATACGATCGGACATGGCACGACAGAAGTGTGTTTCTTTGGTTTGGATACCTACCTACGGACGGATAGAGAACATGATCATGATGATATTGATGACCGATCTCGGCCGCTGCAGTGGTGCTGACCCTCGGATACCTTGGTGGTGACCGTCAGATATCTCGGTGGTGAAGTCAACATGTACAATTGGCATGCGCAGAAAGAAGCAGGACTGTTGGGAGTCGACAGCTAAGCGCTCCCGAAGCGTTGAAGTGGAGGGCTTCTGCAGCTGCTACATCGGCTGTTGGGGGAAGGAGGGCTGAAGTAGGTACGAAAGTTCGAATCGTGGCCAAAACATACAAATAGCCTAGCTGTCTGCGTGCCGGATAGGTAAGGTACGTCCCCGTCCGTCGCTTGGGAACAATTTGAATATCCCTAACTACAACTGTATAAGTTGATGCTTCCTACGTTTGATTCCTGGTGCGTTGATCGGCCGTCACCACCAGAGATCTAAATGGAAAACTTACTTCCGGCAGGCTCATTCTAATGTAGACCCATTCAATAATATGATCTTCCTTGGTACTCCGTCGCCTTCCCATATGCAGTTCGGACGTTGTATGCTCCTCGGCGATATGTAGACCTCGTGTGAAARGGGGTTGAGGGTTAGGGTTAAAGCCGAGTTTTCTCGCTCAGCACTTCAATTGAACTTGTTTCGTCATTCAAGTTTGGCTCATAGCAAGTTCGATGCATGCTCGCACCTGCAGCTTTCAGAGCGAGTGTTGAGCGGCTACAAATTCCAAGTGTTCAAGTTCCTTCTTATAAATTTTCCCCAGCGCCTTGCTTTTCGGTTCTTCCTCCCTTTATGAATCCTGTCAGCTCGAGGCTTGACATCTGTTCCTCCTTTTCTTCTCGCTCCCACCCGGTGGCATCAAGAACCGTTACCCAATGTCATTTTCATAATAAGATCTCGTGGGTTCAGGTCAACATTATCAACTGTTTCGTTTAGGACTTTCATTAACGGACCTTGAATTCCTTTGCCGACGCAAGTCACCGGCGACAACATCATCATCATCGTCGATAGAATCAAGTTCCTCTACCGAGTGACGGGCCGGGAACTCGTGCTCGAACAAAGCAGACAGGTGACCCCACATTCTGTTAGTGGGTTACAGGCATTCCACCAACAGCTACAGCGTTCTACTATAGTGAGATCTGCCCTACAGCAGTACCTACTATCACTATTAGCACCACCCACTAGCGCTGTTCAACTACTCTAAGCGTCACAAGGAAGGTATCCCTTTGACACACAGGGGCAAGCGCCAAAGCCTCGACATTGCGACCAACACTTTCCAAGCCGACGACCAAGAACAGCAGGCCTTCCGACCACATCAGATCTTGTCTTTCTCTTTCAATTCCATCGGTCAGTTCAATCCATCATCATCCGTCACTACCGCACATGTCAACAACAACTTTGAATCGCTACCATCCCCTCCGCCGGAGACGTCCCCATTGACAAACAAGCCCCGAGATGCTCGGCTGCTGACGTCCGACAGAGACTCCATACTATAGTCCATACTCCATCCAGCAACGTTGAATCATCGCGAGCGGCTCTCCGCGTGACGTTCCCTTAGTCACCTCAACTTTAAAAATCCGATACCCACCGACCGCATGACCACCGACCGATCCCGTTCCAACGTAAACACGGTCGCATAGGAGGATACAACAAGAGTCGGACATTTACTCTACCTACGAGGTCGCCCCTGGGGCACCGGACGGGATACCAACACCAGCACAATGGGCCCCGCTACTGCCATCAGCGCGTCGCCTCAGATGTCGCAACCCCAACCGCCGCCGCCGCCAGTCGCGTCCAAGATCAAGCGTCCTATTCCCCTGGGAATCCAGACCAACGGCATCAATACAGCCTCGACGAACTCCTCCTCCCCTCTCATGTCCGCCAAACGCGCCCCGTCTGCCGCTCGTCAGCCGTCAAATCCCCCCGGCGCAAATGCAATGACCAACGGCTCCCCTGCTCGACCACCCCCTCCCAACCGCCCTCGTAATCGGGCCCCGTCTGGCCATGGCCCCGTTCCTGGAAGCGCTCAACGTCCTCCGGCTTCCGCTACCCTATTCGAGACACCGTCTGTCCCCAACGTCCCAATTTCGGACCGGGACTTCCTGAAAAAGCACGCCGGGAACCGACCTTCGATGATCATACACCTCCACAAAACACACTGGCGCTTCGACCAACAAGATACCGTGTCCAGCTACAAGTCAGCCCTTGGCCTGGCCCTCATCCCCCACCTCAGGACTCGCACTATCCCTCATGATCTCCTTCCATACCTCCACCAAGAAGGCGTTTCCTTTTACGACGGTTGCTTGATCGTGGAAGTTCACAACTATGTTGGGACGGCCACTCCGCCCAAGGGCCCAGCACAACCGGTTGCGGCTTCAAATGACCACTCCATTCACAGGTGGTCTTCCTACGTTACTCCCTCGCCATATGCGCCATACCCAAAGGAGGCCCTCCAGGAGCACCAGGGCGCCCAGCCCAACGGACTCACCAAGCAGGAAGATGCAAAGGGCAATGACAAGGAAAACATTCCCGCCCAAAATGGACAGGCCGACGGCCAAAGTAATCAAGAGGTGCCCAAACGCAAAGTGATAACCGTTGTGCTACGCCCCACGCCAGAGAGTCTGGCTGTGGATCTGGCATTGGGAATCAGCAACCCATTGTCCAAGATTATGGGGATTCCGCCAACTCCCAGCACCGCTGCACAGCCAGTCCAGACACCCATGGGACCGCCCAGTAGGAAAAGAAAGGTGGATCAGATCGAGTTGGACCCGAGCAACCTTGTGGCCGCCGAGGCCCAGATCTTGCTAAGCACCCTACCACCTCTCGACTTGGAACCGACAAGAGACGCGGAACAGCTTATTTCAAGGCTCGAGCAGCAAACAGTGTCAGATCCAGCCCATTCGCATCCCCCACCAGAACCCAAGCGACGCAAGAAGACGGACGCCGAGCTGGCAGAAGAAGACGCCAACGCCAGGCAGATGGAGCAGTATATGCTTGCGTGCGACGAGCGCAGGTCCAACAGGGCTGCTGGCGCTCCAGGTGCTGGTCATGGGTCGGACGGGACCGGTCAAGCGACCGGATCAGGTTTCGAGCCGCGGTTTAATCAGTTCCAGCTTCTCGAAGAGATCAAGGCCAGGGTGGAACAGGAGAAGGCTGAGAAGGAGGTTCAGGAGGCCGAGCAACGGCGGATATTAGCCATGAAGCAACGGGAGCAGCAGCAGCAACAGTTGGCAGCCGCTCAGGCAGCGAAGCAGCAACAGTTGGCGGCTCAAGCGCAGGCGGATCAACAGCAGCAGCAGCAGCAGCAGCAACAACAGGCCTTGTTAATAGCGCAACAACAGAAGCAGTTGGAGATCGAACGCCTCAAGAAGGAGCAGAATCAGAGGAAAATGGCTATGGCTCAAGCCCAGGCACAACAGCAGCAACAGGCGCAGCTTCAGCAACAAGCTCAGCAGCAAGCTCAGGCTCAAGCACAAGCCCAAGCTCAGGCTCAAGCTCAGGCTCAAGCTCAGGCTCAGGCCCAGCAGCAGGCCCAGCAGCAAGCCCAACAGCAGGCTCAACAACAACAGCAACAGGCCCAGCCGACTTCGATGGGAACACCACATACTATGCCTGCTACTATGCAAAACAGCCCTAATATGGCTAACACCATGCCTAATGGAGTAGCTAGGTTCCCTCAGGTATCGCAAGGCCAGGTATCATCACCGATTATTCGGCAAAATACGCCACAGACGGCATCGTCACCCATGGTTAACAGCGTGGCCATGCAGGCCTCCAACTCCAACATGGGCGGGAGCCCGGCACGGCCTCCATCCGTGGCTCCGAGCCATGGTCCGATGTCCGTTCCAATGGCTGCCAGTATGTCTGCTAGAGGCAGTCAACAGAGCCACGCAGCCGGAACGCCCAGGATGCCCAGCGCTACCCCTAACATGGTCCACGCAACGCCTATGAGCCGTCCTTCAGTCGTCCCAACACCACGCCTGTCCCAGGCCAGCCCACCACCTGGAATGATGGCGAACCAGCAAGTCGGCCAGGCCATGTTGATGAACGGCCCAACGGGAATGCCCCAGATGAGCGGTATTCCAGTTCCACAAGGCATGAACCCTCAACAAGCCGCTCAGTACATTGCTCAACAACAGCGAATGCTGCAGCAACGAATGGCTGCCGCTGGGCTCCAGGGACATGGAAACCCCATGATGGCCGGGCAGATGACACAAGCCCAGCTACAACAACGGATTGCCCAGCAACAGATGCTCGCTGCTCGTCAGCAGCAGCCGCACATGATGGCCCCTGGAACTCGGGATATCGCTGCGCAGTACTCTGCCCAACTGGCTAACATGCAGCAGCAGCAACAGCAGCAATACATCGGTCAGTTGCAAGGACAGATGCGCGCGGGTATGGTCGGTCAACCAGGTCAAGCGGGAATGATTAATATGGCTGGTCTAAACCCTCAACAAGTCGCCATGGTTCAACAACAGATCGCCTTGCGACAGCAACAGCAACAACAGCAACAGCAACAAATGGCCCAACAACTCCATCAGCAGCAAGCCGCTCAGCAAGCCGCACAACAAGGCCAGCCCGGCGTCTCCGCTCCCGGCCAAGTCGGTGTTCCCCGGCCTAACCCCCCAATGCCGCAAATAAGCCAGCAACAATTGGCCGCCCTCTCCATGAACCCAGCGGTGATGCAGCAGATTAACAATGTGACGAGCTCGCTGTACTCTAAGAGGCTGCCCGGCTTTGCTGAGAAGTGGGGAGGTCAGCCGACCAACATCCCGCCAGACCAGATGGAAATGTTCAAGAACCAGTGTCGGTCGCATGCGAAGAGCATCGTGATACAGAACTTCTTGAAGACACAACAGCAAGCGCAGGCGCAGGCACAGGCGCAGATGGCAGGACAGGGTGGTGGACACGGTCAGTTGAGCCAGCAGCAGATGCAGCAGATGGCTCAGCAAATGAACGGTGGCCAGATGGGCCAGGGAGGGATGCAGGGACAGATGGGTAACGGTATGGCTGGGCAGATGAACGGTATGGCGGGCCAAATGGCAGCACAACAAATGGGCCAGCAGATGGCCGCCGCCGGACAGATGAATCCTATGGCTATGCAGCAGTTGCAACAGCAGATGCAGTTACAGATGGCTCAGCAACAAGCTGCTGCTCAGCAGGCCGCTCAGCAACAACAGCAGCAGCAGCAGCAGCAGCAGCAGCAGGGTCAACAGCAGGGGATGATGGGTAATCAGCAGGGGATGTAGGACGTTCCTCCTGACGTTCCTGGAGTTGATGTTGATGTTAACGAAGACGATGATGGTCATGGGGAAGAAGATGATCAGCAACAGGCTCAAGAGCAGGAAGGCCAGCAACAAGGTCAGCAACAAGGTCAGCAACAAGGCCAGCAACAAGGCCAGCAACAACAAGGCCAGCAAGGGCAGGGACAGATACAGCAAGAGCAGGGACAGATACAACAAGAGCATGGGATGAGCGCGTCTCAGCAACAGGATCAACAGGGAGAACAGGGAATGTAGAATGGCCTGATTCCTGTTGAGATAGAGGATCACAGGGAAGAACAGAGGGAAAGACAGGAAAGGCTTGATCGAGAGTCCAAGGAGAAAGGGCATCGGGAAAATAAAGCTCAGCAGCAGCAGGACGACGAGCAGGCTAGTCAAGCTGGACCTCACGCCGAATCGCCCAGGGCAAGACGAGCAAGGCTTAATCGAGAGGCGGTGAAGCAAAGGTATTGGAAACAGAAAGCTCAGCATCAGCAGCAGAACGAGCAGGCTGCTCAAGCTGGACCTCAAGCCGGACCTCAAGCCGAATCACCCTGGGCAAGACGATTAAGGCTTAAACGAGAGTCCGCAAGGAGAATAAAGAGCGAAAAGAAAGCTCGGCAGCAGCAGGAGCAGGACGAGCAGGCTGCTCAAGCTGGACCTCAAGCTGGACCTCAAGCTCGAGCTCAAGACGAAGCTGAAGCTCAAGCTCAAGACGAAGCTGAAGCTCAAGCCGAAGGCTCAAGGAGACAAGGACAGACGTGACCCTGTCTTTGGAATTGGAGGTGTTTGGACTGAATGATGGTGTGTGTACATCTCTAGATCTTATCCCCCATGCATGTTCTTATTATACCCTGGCAGTAGCTGGATGGGGTTGGTTGTTTTTGGGGGAACAACCCAGGAAATAGGAAACAGGCAACAAAAAGGAACATAGGAAAGAAGGAGAAAGGAAACAGGAACAAGCCTCAGAGGGGCATAGGATAGGTTAGGCTATTCTCGGTGTGTGGTGTTGTTGCACCAAGGGGGGGGGGGGGTTACTCGGTTGAGATATCCAACACCTTTATGGTTCTGGTTCTGGTTTTGCAAAAATAGCGTTAGTGCTTCATTGCTTCTGTGATTCTATAGAGTCATTCATACAAGAGGTTAGGCAGGCGGTATGCCGACATAACTTAACGGAATTGATAGAGATCAAATCTCACTTAACGTTTGACTTTCCACACAAGAGTGTGCACATCTACGATACGTGCTAGAGTGGAAAACCCGTACGATATCATGCAGAGGAGTGGTAAGTGAGCTCTTTTCACAGCTCCAGATCGAGTAAGCATCATAACATAAACATACCATTTTGATCAACAGTGGCGGAGAATACACGAATACCGGATACCTACCTACTACACTCTACAGGTATCCAAATAAGGAACTTGAACTACTAATTCATGCTCAACCACCATGAACATGTTGTCCCCCAAAACACTGCGGACCTTCCTACTTGGTTTTCTCTAGTCTAGCCACTTCCAACTTGGAAAATAACCATCAAGGTCAACAACTGTCGTATCATCATATCATGTCCATGACCATGACCATGACCATGACCATTCCAAGTTATTCAAGGAATCTGGCAGCCACTGGTGGGTGCCCCAGCCTTCGCCCTCCATTCCAGCACCAAGACCTTCACCGGCACTCACAGTAGGTAGAAGGTAAGCATATAACCCCCCAAAAAATCTGACTTTCCAAGTTAGGTCCAACAACCTCAGTAGCCTACGCTGGGGGTATGGTGTGCTGTGCTGAGGCCAGAAAACATTGCTCAATTGCGTTGGCGTGGTGTTGATTGTACAGTTTCCGTGGAGGTATGTCTGTATGTAGCTGCCCCTGGGTTTCGAGTTCAACTCCTGGTTTATGTTGCGACTGAGCTTTTTTTTTTGGGGGGGGGGGGGGGGGGTTTTTTTTTTTCTCTCGGTTTTGACTTTTTTTTCGTTTTTCTTTCGATTTGGTTTTTGTGTTCAAGTTCCCTATCTACTCTACTTTGAGTTCGAATAGCATAGAGCTAGCTCGTTTGGTCCGGTTGCTCCGTATGGCTGCTATTCAAAGCTTGGTTGGGTCCTTGTAGCGCCAAATTGCTGGAATGACTTGAATTTGTTTCATGGACATGGACACGGACGTGGTATATAAGTAGTGGTGGCAATAGAGTTGGATTTAGATGTTGCTAACATACGCTGGTACCTCTACGTACTGCTTATACCTCTCTACTCCATAGCAATTCCGCTTTTCTCGCTGTTGTCTAGTATGTATATCCAATCTCCAGGCGTCTAGAGGTACGTGGACTAAAGACCTCCTTCCGGTGTTTTCCTAATAACCTGCAACTCACCCATCCAGTGTTTACCTGCCCATTTACTGTCTTCATCCTCTTCATCCTCTTTATCCTCCTCATTCTTCTCTTCACCATCCCCATCCCCATTTCCATCCCCATCCACAGCCACAGCCTTCTGTTTCCCCTTCCCCTTGTCCTTGCTCTCGTGGCCGCTACCACTGCCACTACCACCAGTCAAACCCCTAAACCTCTTAAGCTCCTCAATCACATCCTTCATCTGCGCCAGTTCCTCCTTGGTAGGACGACGCATATCTTTTCTCAGGAGGTTTCTTCTGCTTACTGCGCTCCTTTCCGTATTTGCAGAGGTACTCGTGGAGGTGTCCCGAGTTTCTCTCTTTGTCTTTGATGCGTTTCCAATATTTCCTTCGCTGTATTGTCCACCAGCACCAGCCTTTCTTTCGCTAGAGAAACCCCCGGTGTCCTTACTTTCACCGTGACCGTCCAACCCACTATGCCCATTCCGAGAGACAGAAGAAGAAGCCGGAAAGACCACATCCCCGAAAAGACCCGCTTTCCAAGCTTGCCAGAATATGTGGCATCCTGCTCCTGTTACTGTTACTGTTACTGTTGCTCTTCCTGGGCCTCGTTCTCCCGCTTGACTTTCCGCAGCTTGTCTTTCCGCAGCTTGTCTTTCCGCAGCTTGTCTTTCCGCAGCTTGTCTTTCCGCAGCTTGTCTTTCCGCAGCATGAAATCTCTCAGCTCGACGTGTCTCTTCCATCACCTCTTCTATCAACTCTTGTAACCGTTCGTCTCCTTCCGCAGCTTGACCTCCTCCCGCAGCTTGCTGACCTCCCGGAGCAGCTTGACGTATCCTTTCCGACCAATCATGAATTCGATTATTAAGTTGATTCAAATATTCACGCACACCACCATGACCTTGACTTTGATCCGAATCTTCATCCGAATCTTCATCCGAATCTTCAGCTAACTGGCCTTCATCCCCTTCACCCCCTTCACCCCCTTCACCCTCCGCCAACGGCTGCCCCAGCTGCTGCTTAGGCAACTGCGTTGGCACCCCCGCCCTAACCATGCTCGGCGTCGCAGCCATGATGGGATGGAAGACTCGTAGTAGCTCCTCATCTCGCTCAATAGCACCGGGACCACCGGGACCACGAGAAGATCCACTGAAAGCACCAAAAATATTGGAAGCGTCAAAACCACTGAAAGAATTGTGACCAGCATTGTGACCAGCAGTGGAACCAGCAGGACCAGCAGCAGAACCAGCAGGCGGATCAGGCCTGTAACCAGGGTCGCTAAACATTTTATGGACGCTATTCGGATGCAACCACAACACGCGGGAGATGAGGAGGTTGTAAGTGGTTAGGGAGGCTTGTTTCTCTTCGGGGGAGAGGAAGGAGGGGAAGGAGGTGTAGCAGGGGGGGATGGGGGTTAGGGGTTCTGGTGGTGGTGGTGGTGGTGGTGGTGGTGAAGAAGGCGAGGTGGTGGAGATGGCGGACGTCGTAGAAGTTGGGGGTGGTAATAGGGGAGAAAAGGTGGAAGTTGATGGGCCTGGAGTGGGCGAAGCCGTGTAGGCCGGTGGCTCGCGTGGTAAGGTGTTGGTCGCTTGTGTTGATACGGGTAATGAAGGAGGCGTTTGTGGTTCTCGGGCTTGTTCTTGTGAATGGTAGGGGGATTGCGATGGATGGTACGGGTCCTGAACTGATGATGATGCCAGCCCAGACGACGACACACCGTTGTTGTTGTTGAACACCGGCTGGTTTGGACCGTCCTGGTGGTACCCAACGAATACCTTGGTCTTCCCAGACGCCCGCGAGGTCGACGTCACGTAAATGGGTTGGTTCCAATCAAACTTCCCATGCGCCCGTCGTTCGATTTCCTGTGGCCATTGCTGGTGTCGGGACTGTAGCACCGCTCGGACCCACGGTGTCTCGGCGGCCAGTCGGGCCAACTCTGAACTGTTTTGCGGTTGTTGCCGCCGGGGCCCTGTCGCGCCGTTGTTGTTGGCATTGACATGTCTCACAGCGGACGACGTTGATGGGCCGCTTGTGCCGTTGCTATTGCTGCTGCGAGTAAATCCCCCAAACGTGTCAAACTCCTCAGTAGCACCACTATTGAGTAAGGCTTCTGCATCAAAGCCCTCGAACGCATTAGTTCCCGTCTGGCCCTTCCCTTGCTTTTCACGCGGGTCAGGATCAAACTCGAGGAAAATCTTGCGCAGTCCGGGCAGCAGCGGAGGTTGATAGCGTGATTGGACCCGGCGATACTCTGCCCTCAGTTTGGCAATTGTCTGTTCCTGAAACCATGCAGCTTTCAATAATCCCTTGAGTCTCTCGATCAAAGGCCCGGTAGAGTACCGTGGGATGTGCGTCAAGGTCAGGGACCTCAGTCTGGGGTTCATGTCTGGGTGGAAGGGGTTGGGAAAGACTAGGTCGGCTCGAGGGAGGAGAAAGGTTTCGGCAAACCATATCTTCTCCATGGCAGATAGATCATCAAATCCCGCTAGCGAGGGCAGATTTGTGACAAGAGAGTGATGAATACGTAAGATCTGCAGGTTGGAAAATACAGGCCGAAATAGATGAGAGAGACCCAAGATGCCGGATATCGCCTGGTTCTTGCAGTGAGACACGGATGATGGTACGGCCCTGGAGTCGTGGTAGTACTCGTTGTATCGAGACATGTCGGCTTCAGTCATAAACAGCATGGAGTCGCACTCAAACCGCTGCAGCTGCTCGAACCCAGACTCAATAATCAACTTGAAGCCTTCCGCTGTGATCATGGGATTCTGGTTGAGGTAGAGATGAGTGATACCCAAAAGAGGAGGCTGACAAATATCGAGAAAACGAAACGACGAAACATCTTTGTTCGAGCAAATGGCTTTGACCACAGCATCAAGCGAGTCATCGAGGGCTCTCTTTCTAACCTTTCGAGACTCTGCATTGGCGTCCTCTGGGTTTGCCCTGGGTACATATCCGGGGCTGTCCTCATGGTACCTCCGGGGATGATACAAACGCAAGTCCTCGGTCCAGGGTGTCTCGTGAATGAAGAGACCCATCCCGCTCGAGCATAAAGAGCCTTCCAGTTCAAAAGAGCCTTTCCGTTCGTGACGATAGTCATGGCCAAAACATATGCATGATCCATCTTCATGACGGTTCCCGAGCCGATTACGACCCCAGAGACTGTCGGACCCGGCGACGTTTTGGAGAAAGCGATCGGTCAACCGGTTGTTGGAGAGATCAAGACTCCATAACCTCCGCCCAAGATTGTCGAAGATTTGTGCAGCGTACAAGTCTCCCATATTGTGGCCTGTCGCCCTCAGGATGCGTAAGCGGTGCATACCCTGGAAGCGCGGCTGGGCGTGTCCAAACTGATTATGAATGCGAGAGTCATCAAAGTAGACGACTTTCCGGAATTGTTCTGGGGCAGGCCACTGTACTGGCAGCCGAGAACACCTGACGGCAGCCACGACATACGGTCGGGTTGGAAACTGGCTAGCGCTGAATTGGATTATATGTTCGTGGTCATTTGGGGGAGGACAATCAATCAGGGTCATACAGCGCAAGTTAGGGAACCAGGAGGAGGGTGAGCAAGTTTCGGGGTAACGGCCGAGCATGAATAGCCAGTCCCTGATGCGTGGAGTGAACGCGAAAACCAGGGAACGGGTGCTCGAACGGGTATGAGGAACGGTACGCAAGAACAGTTCGGTTCTCGGAATTTCCCCATCAAGCCTGGTGGTTGTTGGCCCGAGGGCGTAGCAGATGGCAAACGGATCGGTCCAGAGTCTGGGGAGAAAATAATCGCAAAAGTGCCTGGACACACGGCAGAGTCGGGCATAGTCTCGGGTCGAGATGGAGCGGCAAGCCAGCTCCAGCCAGTCCACCGTCCTGGTAGCCTCCTGGTATGTCGGCAGGCTTGTTTCCGGCATATTGACTGTTGATGGCGTCTGTATGGGATGTTGATATTCATTGTACTGCCCGGGAGTAGGTACAACATCAAGTCCCGGGAATGATGGATACCCGGAAAAAGAGATATTGAGCCATTTCCGTGAGGTGGAAAGTGCTGGACAGCATGGGTCGGGTTGCCGATGACTGCCGGCGATGTTGGTGGTGGTGGTGATGAGGGAAGGTTGATTGAGGCGATGCACAAGATGGCCGAAGCAGGAACAGTTCATCCGAAGTTCCAGCAGATAGGGGGTATAATTTGTTATTGAAAACAGTGAAGATTGTCTATCAACACTAACAGCTACTACCTGCCCCACCTGTGCGCCTGCTTGGCTTGTTGCTCTGCTATCCGACATCGAACTTGCCTGTTAACATCATCACCACTCCTTCCACAGTTGTCAAGACAAAAGCAAATCTCCGAGTTGACCGAGAAATTCTCACACGGGAGTGCTTGACTTTGAATAAAAAGTCATTCCAAGCTATGTCGACCCAGAAATCCAAGCCACAAGCCACGGTCAATGCTCAGTGTTCCTTCCACCCTGTTAGGTCCGTTGGTTTCCCGAACACATGACCCTAACAATTAACCCCTCCAAGGTATTCAAGCCCCCAACATGAACCACCAACAACATCATTCCGGGCCACATACCCGAACCGACGTGAACCTCACCCAACCGACTCGAAAAACACATGACTGCGTGGCTCTGGGAGCGCCCGTGTTTGTGTTGCCCCTCACTTGTCCGTTCATCACGACAGGCTGTCGCTACCAGCTTTTGCCAGCTTCCTCAAGCCTCGCACACCTCGTCGCACCCTCCATCTCCATCTTTCCAATGCCCATATCCGGCCTGCTCGTTTTTCTAGCGAACCACGGCCAAGATATTGTCTCTAGGTAGGTCTCCAAGCACAAAAAAGTCAAGAGAAGATGGTGGACGACAAAGCTGGATGGTGATCGATATCGCAAAAGTGATATGATACGATACCTCTTTTCTGCGTTATGAATGGCCAGCCTTAAGAGTGTTGGTGTTGGTCCCATCACATCGCTCATCCTTGACTTTTTATCCTTGGATGCTTGGAGGTCACCGTTCGTCACTCCATCCACCACACCAAAAACCAAGAACCGAGCCACTGGAACGCACCAAGCGCCGTGCGACCCAGTTGTGACCTCGAGCGAGGCCTCGAAATACCGATGCGAACCACCGGCGTAGCAAGCACAGCTTGGTAGCGGTAGGGCAGTCCAGTGACGACCGAGACTCTTCTCCAGCTGAGCCTTCCGTTACGGTCCAGATTACTACTCTACTCGAGGCCAGGTTGGTTGGTTGCACCCGTCCGTTCCTTCGTTTCCATCCTAACTCGTTTCCTCAAATGCTACCAACTCACCCTACCTAACCGTCGTAAGGAGCGGGCCGCGCCGCACGTTCGACCGGCCAGCGGCACCGTGCAGTGCAGCATTACCATACGCAGTCGCAGTCGCAGGCACGCAGAGCTTCCCGATATGCCAGATGAGGTACCACAGCATGTTGGCGTCGTCGTTTCGGTTGCCCGAGGATTCGGTACCGGATGTATACCTATGGATGATTGACGTCGGTTGGTGGCTCACCTCGACCACCTACATACAACTGACGGCATCCATCCCATGCCGATTGTCGAAGCCGATGTCATATAGCTCACCGGGCGTCGTCGTGCAGACGGAGCCATAACACTTTATCTCGTTTGTCGCTAGTTAAGTCGGTGAGTTGCAGTTCGTGGCTTCTTCTTCCTCTTATAGCACCTGCTGCATACTGTTGGTGAAATAACTTTTCGTGTTGGTATCAGATTTACCATGTAGCTCTCTCGACTTGCAGCTAACAGCTAACAGCTAACAACAGCGAAAAAGCAAAACGTAGATAATAGTTCGGGGTTCTACGATCCGTATGATCGGCGATCAACTTTCGTGGAAAAAGATGACATGATGGATGGAAGAAGCAACGACGAAAGTCCGGGGGAAGAGGACCCCTCCTCTCTCAGCTTTGCTCAGCTTTCTCCCAGTGGTTCCCCATCCCAGTCGCTGGCAAGTATCGGAATTCGCATTCCCCTCCATCCTCTCGACTCCTCTCGACAACTAAATGCACCGAGGCCTTCTATTGTACACTGTCAACAACCCTGCAAATCACTGGCATCCAGAGCCGGGACCTGTCAATTTTCTGAGGTTCTGATCTTGGCTATCATCGAGTTCTGCCAAGATTGACATGACCATTCCCATGCCATCGACTTGAAGTGTCAAAAGGGTACATAGGACACATGCATAACATCAGACTGACTCCTTTCAGTGGCTTTGGCTGTTCATCATTTCCCACGCATAAGGCTACATGTAGGTGATCACTGGACCCTGGGTTTGGGGCTTCGTACCATTGTCTTTACATGAACGATATGTTGGCAATCTGAAGGTTTCAAGACTGCATGAATTCACCTCTCCCGCAAATGAACCCGAAATGCGGCATACAGATCGGTAAAGACGGCTTTCCAAGTCGACGAAGGTTTGACTCACTTCCAGAGTTTGTGGTGTACACACCACTATTCATCACCTATCGAACCCCTCGGCAAAAAGATCAGGCACAACCATCCCATGATCTCTCTGTTTGTTTGTTCATTCATCCCATAGAAGACCTCTTGATCGAACGAGGGGTTCATTCTGTTCAGAGGTTGACGAGTATGTGATGAACTGATTGAGGACGAAAAGGTTGCAACCACCACCACTACCTTCACCACCACCACCCACCACCATGACGAATGGAATGACCGATCATGCAGGTCCAGGACAAAGTCGCGGGTACCTGCAACATCCGGTCCCCATTGATTCATCGTCAATACTTTGACAGGCGGTTTTGTGTACCCACACAACAACGGGAATGTCTTCGAACTTCCGGTTCTGCGCCAGCGCCGCCAAGTATGGGGTAACACCGACCGTAACTGTCAGTCAGGATTGATGCCCGTTACCCGTTGGGTGATGTGGTAGGACAAGATTTGTTTTTGATCGTGAGCCTCAGCATGCACTTATGCATCTCAGGAATGGACAATGGTTGTTTTATGTCTGGAAGTGTAAGTACGCAGAAAGGCGGTAAGGAGATAACTACCTATGGTGGCCTATGGCCGGTGATGGAATTGGACTCGTGATTGAGGGTACGTTAACCTGCTTTACCCCAAAGGTCATGTAGAACACCATCACAGGTTCACGATTGGCTTGGTGTTGAACTGACCTATCAGGTGCGTCGGTTAGCATATCACCGCGATGAAGGTAGGTAGGAAGAAAGTGAGAAGAAGCAGCCCATGACCTAGCTTTTTCACATCTACAAGTCATCGGAGAGAACAATTCCGTATCAAACCTTCACATGAACTTACTGACAGAACAATTGCTCTTCTTGTTCCCTGGCAATGTCCGGAACTGGAGTCACCGAGGCTTTCAACGCTTGCGACGCGTAACCTAGAGGTACGTAGAAGAAAGCTCACACTTCACATGTCATTGCCACCAATCCACCAATCCCACAATTCAGCTCACTACTATCAGACCTAGATCTCTACCTCTCATTCCCGAAGTATCCCCAGCGAGCCCAGCAACATAGAAGCTAACCCCTTTCCATCGACCTTTCATTCCCCACCGCTGCACACGAGAAATATGCAATGCTGATCTGGCACCTTCAAAGCCGGCTCGCCGAGTACTAGAAAGTCTGGGCACCACCACTCTGGCATGAACCTCATAGGGCAGAATGGGCACTGGGCAGCAGGCTCCCCCAAAAGAATCCTTGACCTTTTGAGAGATCTCATCTCTTGCCCGCAGTAGCTTTGCTCGGCGTTCTCGTTGCTAATACCGAGAACAGAGGAATAAAAAGAAATGTTGAATTTGAACCCCTCCTTTTGTGACTTCGAGGAGTCGAAGTGTCCTTACCCTGACAGCCTGACCAACTTGAGCCACTCAAACGCTTCAGAGTGAGCTATGTGATTGGAGGAAAGTTGTTAGTTCCCCAAAACGGAAAGTGTAAAAAGTGTCCAAAGTCCACCTGAGAGGCGCCGAGAAGGGAAAAAAGCAAAGTGACCGTCGCCGGAAATCACACACCTGCGCCTCCGAGTATCGGTTCCGAATAGCTGGGCCCTGCCTGTTACCTCCCGTCTACCTACTACCCAGATGCCGCAGTGAAAGTGGCTCAGTGAAGTGGGTGAAGCAAACCTACCTCTAGCTGGCCGGGTAAAGCATAGCCCCGTACCCTCGATCGTTTTGTCCTTTCCATTGTCCTTCCCAGAAATGGTATTATAATATCGCGGGTACAGACGGGAACTTGTCGAAAACAGCGGAGTGAAAAAGGACGAAGAAGTCACACTTTTTGAACCGGAGACAGCACTCACTGATGTCCACAAGAAACACGGCAACACCACCCGAGAGAGACCTCAAGTCTTGACATTCCCTTGTTGAAAAAATGCTACTAGTCCAAACCCGTTAAGTGACGGGGGGGGCATGAATGTCATCAGTTGAGACAGTTTTTTATTTCTCCCCGAGACATCTTTGGGRGATTGAGATTGTTATCTGCTAGTGTGCATGCTTGAGCAACATGAAAATTGCGGGGTGCCTTGCCCCAGTCAGTGTTGAGAATCTGAGACACTTTTGGTGCTTTGGTCGTTGCCCCTCGTCGCGCTGGTCGTTGGTCGTTGGTCGTTCCTTCCCGTCACGACCAACTCCCAGATTTCCGGGAAACAGTGGAACACAGCACATAACGAGCAATCTCACAATTTTTTTCTGTACGACATTGACCATGAGGAAGGTATCACCATCTCAAAAACGAGATAATCACTTTCGTGAAAGCAGAAAAGGCAAGGTGACGAAGTGGCCAATCGGCATAGACTTGGTAATACGTTGCTCTTGATACTCATTTGTGAATTGCTTTTTCCTTTGTTAGTGAACTTTCCCTTTCCTTTTCCTTCCCCTCCCAGCCCAAAGTGTGCCCCTCCTTCCCGTTAGGGGCCCTTTCCCACCCATTCAACTACCATTTGTAGATCCAATTGCCCCCCCCCTGATATATGGTCGCCCGCGGCTGCACCAGGTGTTACAGTACATGTGATTAATACATGGTCTTCGTTTCGGAGACCCAGCTCTCTTTCTCTCTCGACTGATCTCACACATTAGGTAAGGTATGAAGCCTCCAAACGCCCAGATGATGGGATGCAGTGCTGCAGTGGACAAAAGAGATGATAAAAAAGCAAAAGCCATGCCAGCCAAAATGCCTTTTGGAAGCGTAGCACGTTGAGTGCGCCGCCGATGGTTGTGATATAGAAAAGGGGTATGTTGCGATAATGAAACAATTGTTGCAAGAAAAATGAAAGCAAATAGCACAATAAAGTAAACTCCAAACGCCTTATAGGTTGATGCAGACAGCTTAAACGTGATGCTCAGCTTTGGGCTTCTTGTTGCGTCGAGGAATGTTCTTCAGCTCCTCTTCCAGAGCGGCTTTGGCCTTGGGAGCATATTTGACGCCCTTCATCTTGGTCGGCCGGGGCTTGGCGTGGAGCCCGAGATGTTGTCTTCTGTTGTCCGGTCGGTTGAACTTCTTGTCGCAGAAGCTGCAGGGATACCATATTGGGACTTCCGAGTGGGCACTGTTTCGCTGTTAGCTTGGCCTTGTTACTTGTACAATATGGAGGTGGGGTGGCTTACTTTGTCTTGTGCCTCTTGAGATGCTCCGACCTTCTATATGTTTTCCCACAGCCTGGGTAATCACAGATGTTTGTTCCAGCAGAGACCCTCTGAATAGGGTCAATGAGTATCGACCCGGGGCCATATGCGCTGTGTGGGTCCTGCTCTGGCTTGACTTCTCCACCCATGTTCATGGTTGGCCGGGGAGCCAAAGGAGCGTCTCGTTGTACCATTTGGAGGGCTGTTGTTTTTTGCCGAGCCTCTTCGACGTAGAGCTGTCTCTTCCCTGCGGGTGAAGGATAGGAGTGTCCACCAGCCGACATGGGAGACATCTCGCCTTCTTGTTTTACTCTTGAAGCTGACCGGCAAGAGTTTGACGACGGCGAAAGAAATTTGCCAAAGATGGGACTTTCCGCTTGTTCCCAGACGGACCACGCATCGTATGTGTTGCCAGGCTGAATTGCTTGTACGGCAGGGCTGGGTGCGAGAGGTGAAGGAGCCAGGCCATTGTGGAATGTGTAGTAGTCCATCTGCTGAGGAGATGTAAGATGGGCTCCGATGTCGTTGTAGTACATCTGGGGGTGACCGTTGGTGAGTTGGTTTCGAGAAGGTGTGAGAGGCATGCCGGTTGCGAGAAAGTCGGAGCCATCTCCAGCTTTCATGTTGAGTGGAAAGTAGGCGGACACGGAAGATGGCGGCGGGGTGAAGACATTGTCCACCGGAGGGGCGAAAGACGGGCCGAAGTCCATTGAGTTGTGGCGAGCAGGCGTGGACGAGCCGGATGATGGCGTGAACGGGCCGTTGGAGGCAAAGGAGTAGGAAGAGCTAACACCGCTGAAAGAAGAAGACGGGTAGTCGAGGAAGCCAGCGTCGTGGTGGTCCATGTCCAGATGCAAGTCGCACATGGAGAGTGCGTGGGTGACCATGTTGATAATGAATATGTAGATGTGTTGGTTGTCAAGGTAACGTGGTAGCAAAGAATAGCCCAGGAATGAAGCAAAACAAGAGTGGAGAGGGGGTGAGGATGGGATTGGATCTTCACACAAGGGGAAAGYAATGGAGGTGATTCCCTTAGTTATACAGCAATCCAGAGGAGGGGATCGTCAAGAACAATGTTTGACCCCTTAGACATCTGGGGAGAGGAAGTGTCGGAGGAGGGAATAGTCTTGTCAATATAAAGGGAACCTGGAGGCGGATGAGAGAAGGAGCCGCAGGGGTAGGAATGTGTGGCATGGGACCTGTGAACCTGACTAGAGTGACTAGGAGGGGGCCTGGGGGGGAAGATCTGACTGACAGCCTGAGAGAGAGTGTGTGTACATGTTGCCTATTTCGGAGAAGCGGCTAACATCTCACACTAGCTTTTGGGGGATGAGAATTTGACGGTGGACTACCACGCGGCAAATTGGCCGAGAGAGTGCTGGGAGGTTTGAATCAAGTCCCACAATTGTTTGGACCAGGGACCGTGTAAGAGGAGATTATCAGAGCCAGGACTTGCTACTGTACACGGCTGGATTGGGACAGCTCTGAGGCCAGCCCTGGTCCCTGCCACTGGCCATCGAGGTACTTTCGGTACTTGGAGGACACTTGCATACGGCGAAGTAACCATCCTCACCCCATCCTCCAAGCCGCAAAGCAAATCCGGGGGGTTCTTGACGCAGGGGTTAAAAGAAAGTGAACAATCCTTCAATATTGCAGCCACCCGTTGAAGCACGAGCACGAGCACGAGCATGAGCACACGAGAATTGGCGAACGGAAACGGGCAAGACGGGTCCCTGCCGTTCGAAGGATGTCTTGAGCAATCGTCGAGTAGACCAAGACATGCAGCATCTGTAATATCGAGTGTCCGTGTGTTGATGTTTTGAGTGAAAGGAGTCTTTACATGCAGACTGACTGGGAACTGAAGTGTGGAGAGAGCTCAAACAAGGCGAAGGATATCGGACAGAAACCAACAGTGCAGTGTAGATCAGCCGAGTTGACCCTGGGGAGTTCCGTGGAGAGTCCGGGGGAGATGAGGACCACAGTGAGAGATCCAAGACACCCAAGACCTGGTGAAGGTGTTGCTTGGAATGGGTGCTAAGGCACTGTAGGAATGAAGAAGCCTTGCCTCAACCAGTCTTGGACCCAGCTCATGAGGATCGACGCTTGTCGCGAGTCGAGTCTCTGTACAAGTCAGTGCTCAGTGTTCACCGATTGCTGCTTCATCGAGATAACAGATTGCTAACAGGAGGTACCTTAGCATCTGCGGGGGTGTTGATGTTGTGTTGTTGCGAATTTTCAGTATGTTGGGACTTTGTTCAGGCCCAACTTCCAACCCCCCCTCGCCTGTCCCCATCCGGAAGCCCACGACGTCAACGACCTTCGACTGATGAACATTGGGGTCGAAAGTGTTGGTGGTGTACACTCCAGTTGTGATTCGACACTCGGCGAACCCGAATCTCGCGGTGGTTGTCGTCGGCACTGGGAGTGACGTTTGACACTAGTCTAGTAGCGTGATGAGGTAGGGGTGATTGTGTTGAAGGAAGCCCTGGAAGTGAGAAGGACTCAAGATGGAAAAGACTCGGAAATGGTGTCGACGAGCATCGCCAGCCAATCGCAGCGCGTACGGTGGCCCAAGTGTGCGTTAGGTCGGATATAAAAAAGTTCAGTGAAAAAAGGTCTGTGCCAGCTGCAGGTACTAGGCTCGCACCGGAGGGTAATATTCGAATCCCAACGCTAAGACAACGACAAGCTCCAAGTCTCACGCCTGGAAGTAATGAGGTGCCAAGATTTAAGGTGACAATGCAAATGGACCCTGGTCCTTCTCCAAATTTTGAACCTTGATGAGTTGGGGTAGGGTAACAGTGCAAATGGATCCTTGTGCCTCCTTAAAAAAAATGAGAGAGGAAGAGAGAAAGAAAAGGGGAAAGAAGAAAGAAGGGGGGAAAGGAAAAAGAAGGGAGAAAAAGAAAGGGGAAAAAGATAGAAAAGATGAAGTTTGGGAAAGTTGAAGTAGTAGTAGAGTTGGGGAACAAACAGGAATTCTGTCAGCCTCCCCAACGGGTAGTTAGGAAGCGCTTTGATGGGTGTGAGTGTTGAACGTTGTAAGTGGTTTAGAGGCGTCGATATAAAATGGCCTACACTTGGCTACAGCTGAAAGCTCGGACCAATTTTATATCCGACCTAACGCACACTTGGGCCACCGTAAGCGCGGGATCACAGCGCTTTCGCCGTTCACGCCATCAAAAGCCACGGCAGGTGCCATCCTGACCGCGGAGGACTTCCAGGAAGACGCGCTGGAGATCTGAACGAAGGAGCCACGGAGCGTCGCAGTCGTTCCTGCCCGGCTGCCTGGGTTTGTGGACGGTTCGTGACACCCCAAGCACTGAAGGAGACCGCGGGACCATCCAATCTGACAGGGGCAACGGGGTGACATTTTGACCCCACCTTCCTAACAACCTTATTTTGACGTTGGTCGCACTGTCCCATCTGTGGCTTTAGCACGCAAGGTAAGTGGGGTAACTCTGCCCTTTCGTCCAATGAGATTCCTGGATTGACCTCGAGGCAGGTGCAATTCGTGGAGAGGAGCCTCTTGTGCCTCTCACAACCTCGACTCCGTTCGGGTACGAGATTCCCCTGTCTTTCCGTCCTGCAACTAAACTTTAAGCCTCAACTTCTGGGAGCGTCATCCACCACTGCGACTGCATTTCTTGCTCAGCCCTCGTCCACGATACCCTCAAAGGCTTAAATTAGCAGAGGAGACGGGACACTGGACAAAGAGTTCCACTCAGGCAAACACGGGCGCGACCGCCATCCTCCGCTGTCCATTGTTTACCAGCATCCTTCTTTTCTTTGATCTCAGTGTCGCCTGCACGCCGTCTCGCCGTCTTGACCGTCTGCCATCAACACAAGCACTGGAACTCAAAATAGGGAAAAAATACTGATCCACGGCCGCGGATCTTGAGGTGCAAGGCACGGACCTCTTGATCAATCTCACGGACCACGGACCAATGTGTCAAGGGCCGACTACGGGACTACGGCTCGCCCTTTTTCCGTATGCCGAAGTGTCCAGTGTCTGTCTCCAATGTCTATCTCCAATGTCTGTCTTCAATGTCTCAAAGTCATCAAAACCGTCTCTCCCTGTCCGCCTTTTTATCGGCCCTTAAAACTCATTAATCACCCCTCGATCGTTCAACGGCCTGCACGACATCGAGATTCAGCTACTCTGACTGATTCCCTTACTTCCAACATGTTAGACCAGCGATATCCGGCTCTGACAAGTGACCGTCGTCATCTGGATGGATGACTGACCAGACCATGGATTCGATCATGGAAATTCGGATGCTTCATTTGGACATCTACCGCCTACCCTCCATCTCAGCCACACCTGGAGCCCAGTGTTTGCTCTTGTTCACAAACACAGTTGGCCAAGCTACCACTCGGAGGTCACTCACGTACTCTTGTTTCGCACTCATCAACCTGACCAACCTCAGCCCCTTGTCACCAACACTCGATCCCTATTCAAGGGTTTTCTCCTCTCCCATCACTCACCTCGCACACACACACTCACACACTCACACACTCACATCACGCAGGGGCCGAGGTCCCAAAGTGGCTTCCTCATGGCAAATGTTACACCTTGTATACGACATGGGAATTKCCATGCTTGCCTGGCCGATGGTTCGATTTTTGCCATCAGATGGCGGTATGTTTATTGTTTCTCACTCTCCATTGGGCTGCGGCCCTTGCACCCATCTCAACAGCAGGGGGCACCACTATGCAAGTCAGAACCCCCTTTCTGTTCCATCCTGGTTCCTGCGTCAAGCTAAACCCTGATATATCTGAGGGTATTTCCAGTCTTCGTGGTTTTTGCTCGGCTTGTTCCGCTTCATGTTAGACAAGAGCAACTTCTTTGAAGAGTTGGTCGCAGATCTCCCAACGGGTGCATCACTCGCCGTCCGTGCAACTCGAATATTGATTTGACAATCTCATCACCATATAGAACCCGCTAGTGTATATTCTCCTCTTCTAGAGTGTGCCGTCTCCTCTACACATCCGGCCATATGACTGGTTGGCCTTCAGCAAGGCAGTGTTCACCTCCAGAGACGAAAACGGCGATGCACCTGCTCCCACCAGATGCGAACTGCTGCAGTGACCGCCCGTTGGTAGCCGCTCATGGCAAACACCCGGCGCAGGAACATCTCCTAATCGGTCTTCCTGCATACCATCTCGCTCAACAAGCAGCCTCATACCGTCGCAGGCTGACATACCTGGTATAACCTGAGGTACATATACGACATGGCAACACACCAAGGTCCTGTGTTCGGGGCTTCACCGAGTCGGGAAATACCGCTGATTGCTTTGTTCAGACACGGCAGAATTTGGCCGACCAGAGGAGTCTTCATGGTCCAGACCTTCTAGGTTGAATATCAGCGAAAAAGGCACCTCGGCGAAAGCCTCAACGATTTCCAGAAAATGAGGGTTTGCCGCGCCGACAGTGTGATGTGCCATTTTGCCTTGGATAGGCGGATCAGACTGGAACGGCATGATGGTGTCCAGATGACATATAAGCCACTTGCAGACCGCCTCCAGGTTGTTCTTTATGAGGCTCCACAAGTGTGTTACACGAATCTCGTGCCCCCAGTGAGGCGAGATGCAACTTTGGGAAGTGTCAAGTGCGCTATGGGGGTGTTTGGCATGTGTACGCGGTATTCTTGCTCCAATGTTCTTGCTCCAATGAGTGGTGTAACATTGTTGAGGCTTTCGGATGCGTACCTGCCACGTGCCTGCTTCCGTCACAAAGTGTGCATGGTACTGCATCCGACGACGTTGAAGAAGTAGGAACACCAGTTCCTGCATGATGCAGATGGCGACGACATACATCATACATGGAACCATGTCTGGAATCCTGGGTCATCGGGTTTTTGTTTCTCTCGACTATTTTTGGAGGCCATTTGGTGCAAAACCGTTGGTGTTGGCGTCTCAAGTGAGCAGCAAAATCAGCATGTTTGACGCCTACGAAAATAGGTTCACTAGTAGCCTGCGCTGCACCCCCTTGTTGACTGTCGAAGGAGTCTGTCACCCCTCCGGGCCCTCACCGGATCTGGTCCAGGATGCGCAAAAGTAGCACATCTGGCCAGGATTCGAAAATGCGGACATGACGTGCTACAATATGAGTCCCTGCTTTTTGTTCTGCTTCGTCTTCTTCTTCCTTCTCGAGCCAACCCAACACACGCGCGTCTAGTCCCCCACAGTCCCCTGCTTGACCAGGCTCGCAACTAGCAACCCCCCCGCAGCCGCCATGTTTGCTTCCACTCCCACCCCAAGCGAGCAACAAAACCCCCTTGGTAGTCTACCAAGACCCTGTTACCACCATGTTCACATAGGTGTATCTCCGCTGCTCTCGCCTCTCACTTCCCACCTCTCACTGGCTACAACAAAACAGGTTCTAAATGGAAATTATAATGGGCTCGGGACCGAAATACACGGGAAACCATGCGCCATTATGACGCTCTCTAACATCCATGGTCAAAAAGGTAGCAGGACTTCAGTTTCTCGCCAAGACGAACCTGAAGCAAGCTTACAACTTCCTAGTTTGTCATGTTGTTTCGCTTACTTTTCCTTCATTTTCTCACGCAGACACACACCCTGTCCTTTACCCCGTCCTACCCCCGAAAAGGACCTTGCTTGCCTTTAGTTCCGTTTATCTGATCTTCCTCATGCATAAGTTCTGGCTTCCATGCATAGTTCTAGCTCTGGTGGCGCCCCTTCATCTCTCCCCCGATGGTTTAGCTTGGTCCCTGCCGTTGAGTAATCTCAGTAATCAATGTTTCCATATCATGTCATTCGCACACCGAGTTTTCCCGCTCGAGGTGTGCGCGGCCTTGACGAACGGCTCAAACTCGGCTACCCATGTGTGTATGGTTTATCACTTCGGCTGTAACCAAATCCCAGGGTCGAGCGGCCGCCTTCCAGGTTCCCAGCTCACAAGGCTTGCCAGGATAGCACGCCACTTGCACCACAGACGGGAAAGTCTAAGAGATTTTCCCAGGAACTTGCCGAAAGAGTAGCAAGTCGGTCAAGTAGGGAATGGAGGCAAAGACTATTGGCAAAGCCTTACCTCGCTAACGAGCTGATGCTGACGTCCTGAGGAGCTGATGGACAAGATGATGAACAAAGAGTCAAGAAAGGCTAGCATATCACAGTGACTGAAGTAGAGGCAAGTCACTGATGTATATTTGGATGGAGGATGACCAGCCCACCCACGTGCTCACCAGCCTATACTGTATTCGGCTCGATAAGAATATCACATCGAGGAGGCGCTACCTATCCTGGTCGAGGCACTGGCGCGCTGGAGGCGTCCGCCCGTCCATTCTTTGCGGCCTCAACAACTTCTCGCCTCACCGTACCCGAACCAATAAGTATTCTTTCGGACTTGAAAAGCCACAGTCAGCCCAAAGTCCAAGGCCAGACCGTTTACGGCGTTAAAGGAATGATGGGTAGGGGGCCACGATGGCCTCATCTGGAACCTGGAGGAATTCAGAGGGGCAGTGAGTGACATGGAGGCTGTGGAAGGTCACTGAGAGGCAGTGACGCCTCAGTAACTGGTAAGTGGTATGTGATGTGAGATATGACCGATCAATCCATGGCTGAAGGCTGAGGAAGATGACCAAGACGGAACCAAAGAGAGAGCTGGTCCACGGAAGATGACGGGGAAATCTTGGCTTCGCCTGGTCGGTCCCGGCCGTTGCTCCGGCTCCCACGTGCGTAAGGATCAACAAGCGAGCGCCATCATGTTTGTTACCTAACAAAGCAAGGAAAGCTACAGTCTCGAGCCTCTTGGAGCCACGTGGGTGACGCGAAATGGGGTATCTAAGTCTAGGACGTCCGTGGCGCAGGGCGTAGCTGGGCGTGGTGCGGTGGTGTTATTTTTGCGCGAGGACTCGACTACCTGTACTTAAGCGAGCGTCGATGGCGGAGTTTGTTGTTTGTTTGGTGTCGTGCGGTTCCGGTCCCGGCTCCGGTGGGGTGGGTTGGAGCCGGACTCGACGATGGACGGATTCGGTATCGAGCGGTTAAAGAAGGAATCCGTGGCTCAGATTGAGGTTCATCGCACAGACACCGTTTTGAAATTCCAGGAACAGCAAACTACTTCAGCTACTACCCATGACAATCCATCCACTAGTCTGACAGACCCATGAGCAGAGATGCACACTCTCACTGAATCCCCACAAGGTGTTAGCATCTTTCCGAATATGAACAGAAAAAATGGAAAGGGCAAAAATCGAATGCAAAACGTGTCCCAACTGGAAAGCAGTAGAAACCCCTTATTTGCGCAAGTCGGAAGTGGAGGCTTCGGCCGTAAACACTAGCCTACCTACCAGCCTGTCCCTCAAATGAAAGTGGATGACGACTGAGAACGCCCGTTGGTGCTCGCTGGGTGCTGGCAGCTGACGACAGACAGACAGTCCCGCGATCCGGAGTACCTAGGTATTCTCGTGGAGAATTGGTCTGGTGGTCCCTGATGGACGAGACGCCGGACGAAACACCCGGACGAGACGACGGGCGTAACGGGCTGGCAAGTGACGGCAGTGACAGTTTTGAGTAGAGCTAGGTAAGGTACCTAAGCACCACGTCGCTTGGCTAGACGCCCGTTTCATGCGTACCCTTTGGATTCCTGGATGAGATCGTTAGAGTGTAGGCTGTGAAGGAGATTAGACGCCTCTAATAGAAGCTTGTTGTTCATGTCTCAATGTCCTAGTGCCTCAGTGTTTCTTGTCTGACTCTCACTCGATGCATCACATTAATCAATCCTTCCCGCCACTTCACTTCACTTCAATTCATTGGCTCTCATTATCTACTACGACTAACGACATGCGATGTGGTGAATTCGGTGGGTACTCTTTACTCGTCTCGTCACTCCCACCACCATCGTTCTTCATCCACCCATCCATCTTCGAAGCCCTATACAACCACGCAAGAAGGCAACGAACACGCTTTGACAACTCCTCCGGCACATCTCACGCGACTTCAATGCGACTGAGGTACCGACTGATTCCGTCATCCTCCCTGGATTGGATCTTGGTCTACACTTGATTTAGTTGTTTACTTCGTAGAGCATACAAGTAGATTCCGGTATAGCGTACAGAGGGAGTTTTACTATCCAACTATATTGGATACATGCTTCGTCGTCCTTGAGTGTCCTCAACTGCCATCAAACTACCTACCCAGTCATCATAGAAACCAAACACTCCCGTCAGTTACCTACCTACCTACCTACCTACCTACCTACAGTACCTACCTCCAGATATCTAGGTACCTCTAAACCTCTTGGTATTACCATTTCGTCCACCACTTCCACTTCGTCCGCTCCACCACCACCACTTCGTTTCGACTTTATCCACCCGCCATCTTAGTACCTTCCCGAACATGAAACTACCTCTACCTCTACCTCTACCTCTACCTCTACCGTACCGTAGAATCTCAGTACGTAACCTGTTACATAGAACTCAGCAATCCGGCAGATCCGGAATTAAGAGACACAAACGCTGGAGTAAAGTTGTATACAAAGAAGAGTACCTGGGGGGGAAATAAGCCATGAGAAAGCCTGATAGTCACTGGACAAAAAGCGTTGATGATGTGATGTCATGTCATGTCATGTCTTGTTTGAGAAAAGGGGGGGGGACATCGCCTACAATCAAGTTCTTCCCATGTTCATGGTAAAAAGAGTTATATCTTGGACTTTGCACGTTCGTACACGCTAGAGGTAGAGTATTGATCGAATGTGATGGCATTTTGGTGGTACTCATTCGTGAACGTTAACAACTACTTTTCCTCCCTCTGACCCTCTCTTTGCTCCGAGAAACGATGATTATGTACGATTACAATTCCCATTATACGACCGACGTACTTAACAATAGCATATCATAGCCACCATACCATATCCATATCCATGTCCCTTTCCAAGCTTATTTATGCTTATCCATACTTATTTCTATACATCACTTACAGTTCACATGAACAACATCAACACATCAATACCCATCCACATCTTCAACGAGTCAGACTAGTCAACCTAGTCAGAATCAAACCACCCCCCACCACCACCCTTCCCCCTCTTCTCACTTCCCATCCCCCCCGCATACTTCTCCTCCTCCTCCGCCCACTTCTCCCTCTCCATCTCCTTGCGTGCCAAATACGCCCTCGCAAACCTCCACGCCTCCCAATCCGCCAAGTTCCACGCCTCCACCGCCTCTCTAATTTTGACCTCCTCCTTGGTCACATGAATCTTTTTCTTGTCGGCCTCTTCGTCGGAGGAGGAAACGATCGTCTTGGCGAGAGATAACAGATTAGGTTCGAGCTTGAGATCTTGTTCGCTGGGGACGGGACCTTCCTTCTCGTCGTGGATGGGCGGGAGGATGGAAGTATCCTTGGGTTTGTGGATTTCCGATTCGATTTTCTCGGTGGCGTCGTCGTGTTTGTGTTCTCCTTCTTTTTCTTTCTCCTTGCCAGCGGGGGTGGTGGAAGTGGAAGAGGAAGGGAGAGCAGGGAGGTCGAAACCAAAGTGCCAGTCGAGAATACCTTCGGGCGTGTCACGCTCGGCTGTCAACCACAACGAGCGCGCAGAGCCGTATTCGCCGGCTACAGCTTCTTTGAAGCGCAGCACCCTAGCGCCGGCCGGCACGGCCTTGCCCTTGAAGAGATCGGTCATGAGATCGCCTACCCAAGCGTCGCGGACAGACTCACGACGGATCCAAGGCACCGTGATTTGCTCGCGCATCGAAGAGAGGGATTGGATGGTGTACGGGTGCGGAACGGTGCCGATCGTGTACAGCGCCGAGCTGTTCCTGTAGTGCGCGGGCGTGGAGATCTTGATCGGGTGGGCGGTGGTCGAGCACGGGACGCACTTGGGGCGGTTGGGCGGGCACGACGACGGTAGCGGGTTGTTGGCCGGGCAGGAAGCCAGGCGCAAGGCGACGGAGTATGAGGGCGCGATCATGTGCGTCGTGTGTTGAGGGAGAGGCTTGACGACCGCGATGCCCTCCGAGAACAGGTTCTGCCAGGTTTGGTGCAGGTGCGCGTTGATCAGCTCGTTGAGAGACTTGAGGCCGGCGACGCGGTCGCCGCCGATGGTCTCGGCGACCTTGGGGTAGAGCTTGAGCGCGGAGGCGGAGTAGAAGGCGAGGGAGGAGGGCTCGGTGTCGTCGATTGTGAAGGGGCCTTCCTCCTTGGAGGAGCTGGTGGTCTCGAGGAAGTTCTTGGCCGTCTTGAGGTTGGGGCTGGCGAGGGCGAGCTTGATGGCCTTTGCGACGTCCGCCTTGGGGCCGACGAAGAGACCATCGCCGAGATCCTTCCACCTGGTCAAGCCGGGGAACTCGCCGCGGCGCAGATAGACCAAGAGAGGATCGTCGTAGGCACCCATGGGGAACAGGAAGTAATGCGCCAGCAAGCCGCCGCCCATGTTCTCCCATGCCAACCAGCGCATGATATCCGTCTTGAGGGAGGCGTCCATTCCCTCGCTGCGGTGCTGCAGTTCCTCGTACATGGGGTTGTTCATAGCCTCGGCAGGGCTGAGAATGATAGGCTTGAAGCCCTGCGCCCACCAGGCGCGGCGCCACGAGAGCAGGATGTCGCTCTCGACCTCCTTGGTGGCCTTTTCCCTTTCGATGGTATTGTCATAGTAGACGTAGATGGGCGGGCGCTGGTTGAGCTCGGGAAGCAGCGAGCGATTCTCGTCGAGGGTGACGGAACTGCTGAAGGGGTAGGACAGCCATTTCCAGTTGGCGTACCAGGAGGACTGGCCGTAGGTGTCGTTCTTCTGGCGCGGGGGCGCGTGGGCCGGTTGCTTAAACGGGTTGACCTTGTTCCAGGGGTTCTTGATCGAGTCGGGGATCGAGAGCTTGTGGTCGGCGATTTGTAGGCTGGGGCCGGTCGGGATGGCGCTCGGGAGGGTGAAGAGGAGGCTGAAGATGGCGAAGAGGGAGACGGAGACGAGGAGGAGGGAGAGATGCCGTGACCCTAGTCGGGGGAGTGGCCGTCCAAAGAGGACGTATTGTCGGGGCATTGTGTTCGTATGTGTGTGCGATTCGCGATGGATATTGCGACAAGTTGAAGTAAACAATTCTGGGGTTCTCGATTCTCGATTCTCGGAGGATCAGATCAAATCATTAACAAGGACACTATTAAAAGCAAAAAGAAGAGTTGGGAAACGAGAGTGTCGAAGAAGGATCCAATGCGATTAGTTGAGCATGGTTCAAGGAGCTGAAACAAGAAGCCAATGACGTGAACTGTTAGTAGAGACTGTTCTGTCTGTTGGACTAGAGCGTTGTTGACGAGATGTTCAGGAGAGGTCAACTTCCATCCGACACTTTGTGATAGCGGGCCAATTGTTAGACGTCCCGCGATAAGGGGCGGCCGGGGGCGTTCTAGAAAGGGGTGACGCGGCGGAAGTGGGACCACCTGTCAGGGGTGACACGCGTGTGGCTGTGGCTGCCACTTAAAGTCTGGACACTGTGCGGCGGTGCCATCAGGTACAACCCTAACCCTTTACAACACCTCCCCCCAAGTCGGTCACGTCAACTTCCCAACCAAGATGGAAGATACACTGAGCAATAGTTTATTCGATATTCTTGTTTCGCAACTCGTAGTATGTATTCTAACGTATATTACAAGCTTAGCAGACGGGGCTCATATACTACGCCTCCCTCTCCCTTAAAGCATGCAACATAGTCCCCTTCAACATCGCCAGCTCCTCATCCCTCTTCTTCACCGCAGCCACCATCTCCATAAACTTCGCTTGCCACATCTTTTTCTCTTCCTCAGCCTTCTTCAGCTCCTCCTCTCTCTTCTTTTTCTCCAGTTCCTCTTCCTCCTTCTTCGACAACTTCTTCCCCTGTCTCTTCCCTCCTCTCCCACTCTTTTCACCACCAGCACTTGACCCCTCCCCGTTATTCTCTCCTTCTGCACCAGCCGCAGCATTCTCAGCAGAAGAAGACTCAACAGCCTTCTTCTTCCTCCCACCACCCCACTTCCCCAACCTCACCACCTCCTCCATCGAAAAATTCCCACATATCCCTCCCAACCTCAACTCCCAAACCGCCAAAACCTTAATCCACTTCCCACCCCCTTCACGCGTACCCTCCCCTCCAGTCCCAGGCTCATCAACCCCCTCCCCCAATTTCGTAACCCTCAACCCCCTCCCCGGCCCTCCCCCAACTCCCTGCCCCGCATCCGTCCGTCCCAGCGGTCCCCCATCTCGATTCATGAGACTATACCCCCCCACCAGCGCCGCAAGGTTAATCAGGAACCCCTCCTTGTTGCTTGCATTCCGATGCAAGTTCTCAATAACCGTATGACAAAACGCAAACGCTTCGTCGACGGAACAAGCCGGAATAGAATTCCCCGCGCTATCGAGCCAGGTAGCCGTCAAGATCTGGTGGATGAAGATGGACTCGACGTCGAGGAGGTTGTATTTGTCGACGGCAGGGTCGGCGAGCGAGGAGGGCGTGAAGAGGGAGGGGCCGAGGGGGCCTACGTGGCCTGTGAGGAAGGAGGAGGAGGAGGGGATGGAGGTTGAGGGGACGTTGGGGTTGGGGTTGGGGGACGCGGAGGAAGAAATGGAGGCGCCAGAGGGGAGGAAGGCGGGTTGTGGTGACGCTTGATAATGAGGGTGGAGTTTGGGGTGGGTGTTGGAACTGGAACCAGCAGTAGGCTGCGCTTGGCCGTTTACCATGAGGGTGGGCGGGGCGGGGGCGAGGAGGGGAGGAGTGGCGAGGCGGACTTCGTTGCCTACGCGCTCGGGGACTTGGAGGGAGAGGCGGGTTCGCTTGGCTGGACGGCCGGAGGCCGCTGGGGCTGGGGCTTCTCGGACGGTTGGTGATGGTTGAGCCGTTGCGGATGTTGGGGTTTGAGTAGCTGCTGGGGGATTTGGTCGTGGAGGAGGCAGAATCGGGGTTTGTGACGGCGGTGGGTTATTGGGAAAGGTGTGCTTCCCGTAGTGAGGCGAATCACTCGATGCTGGGAATGCCGAAAAGGGGCCATCACTGTTGAGTTGTCGGTTGATAGGCGGCCGTCCTCGGACTCTACCTGTGGCTCCACCGGTCCTCCATGCCGATGATACCACTTTGGCACCGTGACGCCTACTCAGAGACTTGGGCTTTGAGCCTGATGGGGTGATAGCCGACCTAGGCTCATCAGACCAAAAGTTCGTTCTTGTAGTTGGAGTAATGGCAGACTGTGGATAAGCAGTCATCGGAGTCTGACCCCCGTCATTGTTTCCCCAAGGAGCTCCCTGACCAGGCACACCGAGCCGGGTGTTATCAAACGTGAAGACACTTCTCCTTTGAGCTGGGTGAGCAGACCAAGGTTCTCCACCTGGAGGCAAAGGAGACGGAGCATCATCCTCTCCTGGCTTTCTCCTGCCTCGCCGTGGCCTAATATGTGGCAACAAAGCTCGAAGGGCCATGTCATCCTCGGCACGCACACCGTCTCTTTCGATCTCGCTGAGAGGAATCGCCAACGATGGGATATCGACCCAGTACTCGTGCTCCCGTCCAACGAGATACTCGAAAAACGAGTCAATATGCATTGAGTGCATCCATCTCTTCAAACGGACAGCATACTGCTGAATCTTCTGTGAACTCTCGCCCTTATCCGTGTCAGGTGGGTCAACACCCAGCTTGAGAGCCAGTTCCGCCCATGTCTTGATCTCCTTGGTCTCCAGCTGCTTGATCAGTCCGAACAGGACGAATGTGTTGAAGGACTTGCCACCACTCTTTGGGGGGTCTGAGAACGTATCCCGGAGCACAACGGTGTCGGTGTCCAACGGCACATGGGGGTTGCAGTGGAAGATGAAGTCGACATAGGCATCTTCTATTGTCTCTTGCGTGACATTCACATCTGGTAGAGGAGGACGGGTGGCGTATGGTGGGTAATTTGGTCGAGGGGGGCGAGGTGATGGTATGGGAGCGAGAGCAGCAGGAGCAGAAGTAGAAGCAGCAGCAGCGGCAGCAGGAGCAGACATGGCCGCAGGTTGTGGTGTACTTGAGACACCACCCGCTGGTTGACTAGTTGACTGAGTGGGTGTCTTGTCTGTTGGTGATTCGGTGGTAGACTCGGCAGCAGATTCGGCGCTGGTACTAGCAGCCTGGCCCATGTCTGAAGTCGGGTCGATGGAGGTGGGAGATGCCGTCAAGGTACCGGGCTGAAGTTGAGGACCTGATGAAGGTCCCGCCTGAGGATCCTCTTGGGGGTTTGACTCTGCTTCTTCCAAGGCCTGTTGGCCTTCCTGCATCGTGTTCCAGTTGTCACTGATATGAAGCGTGGAGGCGTAAGGATGCGGCTGCTTCTTGAATGATTTTTTACTGGGTACAGAGTTAGGACTTGACGGGTAGTATAAGATGGGGGTGGATATTGAGTATTTACGTGACGGGCGGGATCCAGTGTATCATATCGGCTGTCCCAATGAAGAACTTCCCAATGTTGATGTAAAACGGGATGTCTCACACAACGCGTCGAGCGCGTTGAAGTATGGCCTCGAAGCCTGTCAGAGTTGACAATGAGTGTACTGGGACACAATCTTGTCTTTGCCGATGAATATCAACGAGTGTCTCCGGTGTAAGAGGAAGGTACTTTCACTCTTTGAGATAAGAGTTGAAAAGGACAAAACAAATTGACGGCAGGAGCCGCAGAGCAAATTAGCGGATTTTGCTGATTGCTCCACCAGGAATTGGAACTTTGAGGTGAAGCAGTTTGCTTGAAGAGAACCTTGATCCAATGCTCACCAACTGTATGTCCGATTATATCAAGCAGTATTCTGTAGAATAGAAACCGCAACTGGCATAGGCAGTGGTTGGGCAAAATGGTCAGTCTCAATCGTCAAGGTCAACGGGGAGAAGGGGTTAAACTGTACAGAAGGGGATAAAATCAGTCGGCTGTTCTCCACTTTCCAGCCACTGGTGGGCTGTGACTGGGCCACGGCCGAGCGCCACTCCTTTCCCAGGTTATTTATAGCTTGGCGTTACTTGGACTGTAACCCGTACTGTACGCATTCGTTACATGTCAGATGTGAAGCCGGCACCTTGAACCGAAAGATACGGTCGACAGCAACGTTGACGATGATAGCCAAATGTGAATCTCCTGTTGAAAAGTTGAATGTTGTTGCCTTACATTGACATGAATGACAACGCTGACACTTTTACTGATCTTTCTGCGGTAAGTCATGACGTGCAGCTTCGCCGCTCTCCCACTTACAGGCCGGTGCGGGGCCCCGGAAAACGTGCGTCAGGCAAAGGGCTGACTCGTTGAGTACGGTATTTACCCCGATGACATTGGATCGATATCGAACAGAACTTCAGAAGAGGATGATATAACTGATGAGGGTGATGAGGCAGGCAAAGTGTATAAAAGGGGTCATGCTGGATATCATCCCAAAAAGGTTCGGCTGTCATGCAACTCTGATATGGATCGTCCAATGCCAACTCGCTGTTTAGTTGCGGTCATTTCGTGTGGCTGTCTGCTCTAACCACATCCTTCAACTCGTACATGCCGTCTGAAATGTATGAGGCGGTCAGTGGGAGGCATCATGACTGGAAACAGACTCAAACACCACAGAGAGTTGAAAGGGGATGGAAGTCACGATAATATACAGAGTCAAACACTCGGCAACGGCACTGAGACTCAAAAACATGAAACGGCATCCCCCGCACCATTGGAGAAATACGGCGGACACAAACGGGAACCAAGATGCAACAATTACCGAATCCCAGCTTCGGCTTTCACATGATTGCTCCGTGCTTGGCGGAGAAAGGCAATTCCCCCAGAACCTCATCGGCCAATTGCCCTGTGACGTCGCTGTAACTTTTAGCTTACCCCATGGGTGGAAACCCCAACCACAGTGGACAACCCGAACGTTGTAACCTCGAGGTTGCTGTTAGTGCACCACACGGCACGGCACCAGCGTCCACTCCAACAGCAATCGGACCTCGGCTGCTTTTCCACTGTCCCATTCAAAGAGCGAGCAAAGGCGGCAATGAGACGACCACTAGCCATCAGGATAAGATTCAAGGAAAATCACTCTTCTTCGCTTGTCTTATTTTCTTACTTTCTCACGATAGAATAATTTGAAGACGGCGATAGCCTCTTGTTGAACTCCTCCTTCGTCTTGACTTGACAACTCCCCATTTGTTGTTTCTGTCCCCGTTGTTTCCGCGACAACCCCGCCTCTTACATCGCAACAACAACATCACCAACCAAACAAAAGTTATTCAACATGTCGCAGTCCAAGCCCGTCATCCCCCAAAATGACAACGTCGCCCACGCCCTCGCCGGCGCCGGTGGTGGCATCCTGTCCATGGCCCTGACGTGAGCATCTCCCCATCACTCCCTGTCCAGGCCATCTCCCCGTCCTCCTCCCATCCCTGCGCCAGTCCAGTCCAATCCAAACCTCTCCCCCCAACGTAACGGATATCACCACTAACAAAGACGACAAACAGCTACCCCCTAATCACCCTCTCCACCCGCGCCCAAGTCGAATCCAAGCGCTCCGGCGACACCACCTTCCTAGCCGCCGTCCAGAAAATCGTCGCGCGCGAGGGCATCTCGGGTCTCTACTCCGGCCTGTCCTCCGCCCTTTTCGGCATCTCCGTCACCAACTTCGTCTACTACTACTGGTACGAATGGACGCGCGCCTTCTTCGAAGCCGCCGCCATCAAAGCCGGGCGGGCCTCCAAGAAGTTGACGACGGTGGAATCCATGATTGCCGGCGCCATCGCGGGATCCGCGACGGTCATCCTGACGAACCCTATTTGGGTGATCAACACGCGCATGACTACGCGCAAGGCTGCTGCTGCCGACGAGAAGGACGCCGCCCTACCGGGCGCACCGGCTGCTAAGAAGCCTAGTACTATTGGCACGCTGTTGGCTCTCCTAAAAAATGAAGGCCCGCAAGCGCTGTTTGCCGGTGTGGTGCCGGCGCTGGTGCTGGTTATTAACCCGATTCTGCAGTATACCCTGTTTGAGCAGATGAAGAATGCGGTGGAGAAGAGACGGAAGATGACGGCCACGCTGGCGTTCTTCCTTGGCGCGGCTGGCAAACTGTTTGCTACGAGCGTGACATATCCGTATATTACGGTCAAGAGCCAGATGCATGTTGCGCCTGGCGATGGGGGGAAGAAGGAGGGCATGATGGAGGCGATTAATCGCGTGGTTAGGGAGGAGGGGTATGCTGGGTTGTACAAGGGTATGTCACCTTTCCCCTTTGATGCTGATGGTGGGTAGTGATGGGACTGACAAAAGAAACAGGCATCGGCCCCAAGGTCACCCAGTCCGTTCTCACGGCTGCCTTCCTCTTCGCCTTCAAGGACGTGCTCTACGAGCAGACCGTCAAGCTAAGGGGCAGCGTTGCTCGCAAGGCCCTTGCTTAGAGGGCTGTGGCCCTGCTGCAGCTCGCGAGGTACTGCGCCTACGCTTAGTGGGCGAGGGACGCCATCTTGCGTCCCTTCTTGCTGTACCAATTTGACGTCGACAACACATTCTTCGAGGACATCGAGCACAACGACCAGCTGGTCTCGGACGACGATGAGTGGATACAAGCTACTACATGGCTGCCCGTTGGATATCAACCTCGGTATAACTACAGCAACAGCTCTTATAACAACACAACAACAACAACAACAGATCAACAACAACAGAGTGTCCAAGTACCAGATACTCAGACACGCATGGGGAGGAGAGGAAAGGGGAAAAGGGGAAAAGCGGAAAAAGTCAGCGATGATGACGGATGGAGGATATTTGATACACCCTGTACAATACACGGGAGGCGGTGGTGTCGAAGCGGAGAACAAGTTAGGTAGGGAGTTTGGATTATGAGGGATGATGTAAACTACTTTCGTTGTATTGTCTTTTTTTTTTTGAATGAACTTGGTTTGGTTTAGCTTTGAGTCTTGCTTTCATAGCCTTATTTCATCATGTGATTGTGATGCCCCTCTCGCCATCTAGTCATGAACAGCAAAAGTTAGTCTTGATATCGACCTATGTTCGCACACTCCATCTACTTCATATCCATACAATTCCCAATGCCGCATCACCCTCCTCTCGTTCTGTTCCACTATCCCCATAACACATACAAATCTATTCACTCCCCTCAACAACCTCAACATCCGGCACGATCCACCACCAATGCCCCCCCTTCTCCCACACCTCCTCACTCCTCGGCACCCTAACCTTCACCACCTTCTTAATCTCCTCCGTCGTCCTCCCCTCCGCATCCATCTCCACCGCCTTCCTGATCCCCCCTTCCAAGATCCTCTCCGCTTTTTCGACCGACCTCTTATACCGCCTGACATTCTCCATCCACCGCTTGTGTCCTCCTCTCCCTGGTTCTTGTTTTGGTGCCTGTCCTTGGCCATTGTCATTCCCTTGCCCACTTCCAGCACCCGCCACAGTCGGCGCAGCTTCGAAACCAGGTAGACCGAAACCACCACCACCAGCAGCAAAAGCCTCCCGTTCCCCTAATCCCTCCAAAACCCCAAAAGCCTTCTTCGCTTGCCCCACCGCTTGTACTGCGAAACCCAACAGTTGCCCCGTCTTTTCTTCACCACCATTCCCTCCCTGCTGCGCCGCCGCCGTCGCCGTACAGCCCTTCCAGGTTTTGTAGCTAGGAACCTCCGGCAAACTAACAGCTCTAAAAGGCTTCATCCTGACTTCATACCTCTGCTCATCCGTCCCATACGGTCTGGGCGGCGGGATGATCAGACCCAAACGGGAGAGGATGGTGTAGATTACTGAGACGGTGTCGGCGAATTCCCAGGTTATTGCTGCGTCGAGGATTGTACTCCGTAAATAGGTTAGGGAGCGGGTGAAGGAGGCTTCGGGGGTTGTGGAGTAGTGGTAGGTTGTGGTCCCGGAGGGAGCGCCCGGGGCGGAGGGGGAGAAGGAGGAGGAGGAGGAGGGGGAGGGGCCTGAGGGGGCGGGAGGGGAGGAGATGGAAACGGGCCAGCCGCGCGGAGGATGGTAGGGTTGGGTTGGGGGGATCCAGGGGGTTGCTGGGATTGGTTTGGTGTAGGAAGAGGGAGGAGGAGGGTGGGTGTGGGTTGGGCCAAGGGTGGAGGAGGAAGGGGAGGAGGGGGAGGGGGAGGTAGAAGACGAAGAGCGAAGTTCGTTAAACCGGTGGTTGGTGAAAGCTTGGATGCGTTCCACATGCTGCGCCCTTGTTTTGGCCAGGTGGGAAAGGTACCAGTACATGCCTGCCAGCTCGTCAGGAGCGTAGACCTCGAGCTCGAAGCCCAACTGGACTATCCACTCCATCAGACGGAGTTTGTAGAGGTATGCCCACGAGGACAAAGGCAGAGAGTAACCTGGTTCGGAACCCAAAGTGAGCGTGGTCTGGGACTGATAGGCCAGAGGCTTCTCGTCGATTTGGATCTGCAAAAGCTGGTCGATGTCTTCGGCGTCGAGCTGGACCTGCTCCCAGTCCTGGATCAAGTGGCACAGCATGCGCCGCACGCGACACCGGTTCTGGCACAGCACGCGGAAGATGTCGATGTAGGCTTGGGCGGCGCGCTTGCGGAAGAGTTCCATCTGGTGGGCGATGGCGAAGCGGGCCGAGTGGGGGGCTTCGACGAGGTCGTTGTTGGGGTCGAGGAGCTCGTGGGCGGGCATGACGACGATGGAGAGGTCGTCATCCATGACTTGGCGGATGCTGAGCCGGTCGAGGAGGACCATGTCTTTGAACAACAGGTTCTGGAGGAGACAACGGATGTAGACTAGCGGTTGAGGTTTCTGGGCCTGGAAGTGGAAGACGAAGTTCAGAAGGCTTTGAGAATCGTGATAGTCCAGGATCTTGACCGCGTCGATGGCGTCGTTGCATAGCTTCTTGAAGTGCTTCGCTGCCTCGTCAAAGCTGAGCGTTACTATCGGCCGAGGAGGCATACTACTAGCCAATTTCCGCTGAAGCTTAGTGCTGAAGGCTTCAGGGACCTCCTTTGCTAGACCGGGGAGCTTGAGGATGGCTTCCCATACGCTGTGAATCTGATACCAGGGTATCTGGAGAGAGTCGGGGCTACCGCGATCCTCTATGAGTTCGAGAGCCCGAAGGAAGGCTGACCTTAGCTCAAGACGGAACGAAAGTGCCTGTGTCATGTCGGTCCCAATCTGTGCCCTAAGGTCATGGAGTGTGTGTTTGGCTGATAAGATCTCATCCCTGATCTCATACCGGTCAATGTGATCCATGAGGTTCCGACGGTAGGTGTTGGTAACGAAATCCTCTTCCTGTCATGAATGTCAGCCCTCCACTCACAGCATCTCATTCAGCCGTACTCACCTCGTAATAAAGCTCATCCCTGATCGTCTCCAAGACATCCGCACAAGTCTTCACTAGTCCCAGACAATATGCCCTCAATACAGTTGTCATAGGATCCCTCGGCGTCTTGCGGTTCCTCACAAAGTCTGCCTCCTGCAACGTAGCCGACGCCGGTTCCACCAGAGCTTCGATATAGACGCTGGTGAGGATCGTCTGCGAGAGGGGATAGCCCAGATGCCATGCCATTTCGAGACACAATAGCTGGTCAATGATACCCAGGACCTCCGGGGCAGATAGCTGTCGATTCACATCGTACGTCTCCTCGAGAGTTTCGCCGGGGGCTAAACAACCGCTGTCCATCTTAGGATCACCGATCTGGGGGTGGTGTTAGTCATGTGCATGCAGCCGTGAGAGAAGGAAGATGCATACCTCGAGAGCCCCGACGGCCTCGAACAGAGTGAAATAGCCATCTTTCACGATCTCACCGGTTTCCAAAGCTGTATGAGTGAGAAGCGACTGGTTAGCATCGTCATGAGATCTCAGTCAGTGGAGGCAGGAGTGATGACCTACTTTTACAAGCGGAGAGAAACTTTTTTGTGATATTGGTGGCGATGATCCCCGGATTAGACATGCTGGGAGCTGGAGGCTCCTCGTAGAGATAACTGTGGTCGTTGTTTGCGAGCGATAGTGTGAGCAGTTCTGATGTGGTGGTGATACAAAGGTCAGTGAGATGTCGATATTATAGCGGGGTTGCCCAACGTGGTAGTGGTTGTTGAATTGATTTTTTTGGGATATCGACGAAAACGAACCTCTTTGAACTGCAGCTTCGTGATCGTCTGGGATCATGGTCTTTCCAATGCAGCTCTATGAACTCCCGTCAGATGCACTTGAGATGAACATTTGTTTGTGTCGAGTGGAGGAAGTGGTGTCCTGCTAGGGGAACTCTGTCCCTAACTGAGCTTGATAGCGTCCGTGAGCCCGAACTCCCCTCGGGTGCAGGAGCTTCCTCACTTTCCGCTTGATAGTGGGTTGATAAGGCTGCCAAAAAGACAAATGATGATTTATTGACAATATTGACTATCCTCGACAAAAAATCTACTTTTTCAAGTCATGTTGACTGGGTGTTATAGTATCTGGCTTTGTATGCAGTGAAGCCCGAAGAGACAATGATAGGTTGTGCTTCAGGGGAAAGAAGCCCTTCACTGCAGCAACAACACTGACACTGCATTTCTTCAACGACTCGTGTTCGAGCCGCACACCCATTCTATCTACTTACAATATTCATTTCACAGTCATGATAATTGCACATGTCACACCAGTTCACTTCCACTTCTCAGCAGTAGCAGCCAACCCAGTGGATAAATGCCAATAAACCGTCTATTGAGTTTCTCTTCCTCGCTCCCCCAATATGATGATACAGGTCACGTCTTCGGGCTTAATGACACTCGGCAGGAGGTGGGATTTGAGCCATGCGGGAGCGATTCGCGATATGACCCTATTCTCATCTCCCGTCCACCACTACCACTATCCTAGCACATCGTCATGGTGTGTGTGTCGATTCGCTTAAGAAGAGGGAACGGAGGTGGCGTTCTCGGCGGCGGCGGCAGCGTTGGCGGAGCTGAGGTTGACGGTCTCGCCAGCCTTGCCGTTCTGTAGGTTCAAAGGGGATAGGATCAGTACTCTGTCTTTGTGAAGGTTCTCGTTTGGTTTGGTCTGGTTGCGCATCCATTGCCCGTTCTCGTCCCCTTCTTATCTCGTAATGGCTGTCCCGTGTCCCGACCTTCCTCCTCCTCATGTTCTGTTTGGATGTTCCCGATATGTATAGAGACAAAGGTTACTTACCGACCACTTAGCGAACTTGATGTCGGCAGACTCGCCACGGCGCTCAGCAAGGATTCTCTTATCCTCCTTGAGGGAGCGACGGAGCGCACGAGAGGCGACCGCGATGTAGCGGTTGTAGCTGTGATTTCGTGAACCATGTTAGCCTTCATTGTCTTGTACTGTCTTCTCCTAGTTCAGGTTTCGTCCGGTCCCCTCTGTCCTGTCCCCTTGCCCTGCTCCTGCTCATTGTGCTCGTTTGTATTCCGTGCGCTATCTCGTGGTTGTATCTCGTATGTCTGTCGTAGCTCTGGAAGAATGCTGGTTGCTTTGTCGCATCGAAGTCGTTACCCATCGCTTGCTCGCTTTCCGATGTTTTGTTTTCGCAGACGTCCCCATCTCTCCTGTCATCCAGATATTTGGCGCTCCTCTTGTCCATGTGTCGTGCATTTTCTTTCCTTCCCTTCCGTCGACATTTCTTGAACCCTGCTTTCGTCTATAACCTGGCTTCGCCGCCCTCTTCTCGCCCAATCTGTCCCAACTCAATTCCGCCTCCCGTGGGTTTCATAGGTTCGTCCGTCGTTTCTCGTCCGTCGTAGTTGAAGTCGCAGGGCAATTACCATTCCAATTTCGGCGCAGTAGTCGTTTTTTTGTCGAACTCGTGCGATGCGCAGGCTCGTCGGTCCAATCCCCCTCCATCTCTCTCGAGACAATTCTGCTCTCCTCCCATACTTCCAAACTTCCCCATTTCCCCAGCCTCTCCTCCCAAAGAAAATAATAAAACGGAAGACAATTACTCACGTAATGCCAGCGGCCTTCCAAGCGAACACCATGTTGGGCGATTTTGAAAGTAAAGTGACGAAGACGGAGCGGAGGGGTGGATGTGGTCTTGTTGCGGTACTTCGTTTTGCTGCTGGGCTGCGCGCGATTCTGTCTGCACTGAACCAACCTCACCAACTCTGAAAACTGGTCCCACCCTGGCACACACACCCACACCAGGACCCGAGAAGCTCCGCTGCCGAAGCTCCGCGTCACGTGATGCCCCTCCTTTTTCTTGGACTGTTTGGCAAGCTCAGGCAAAAAGTGACCAAGCCCAAGCTTCCTTCCATGCCATGACGAAACGAAACAGGAGCTACGGGCGACGGGCAAGCTCCTAGGTCTCGGCAGCTTACCTAACAAGGTCAAAAGTAAACATCGACCCCTGATATTTTGAGGGACACTCGAATGTTTGCCATTGAGCATGGCATTGCATTTGTGAACTTTCAAATGAGCTTAAACATTGTCTTTCACGCTACTTATCTCACCGTGAGACTCCTTGTATCTCATCTCACCCCTCAAACTGACAATGTTGAACCGTGTCGCTTTCATTGATAAGAGGTATCCAATGTCAACAAAAGAAATAATGCCTGCTGCATTTGTATAGCTCTGCTAGAAAAGTAGTGGCGAGGAGTGATAAAGTCTAGAGGTTTATATATGCACAAAAGTCGTCGGTCCCCAGCCGTTCTTCATCTCCCGCTTTACAACGAAAGTCCACAACATCTTCATCCCGGCCGGTTTTGCTGTTGGTACACGGTTTTTTGTTTCCCAATCCTGACATCTTCTCAAAAAAGTTCCACGCCTTTCCAGTTTCAATCGGTTCGTTTCGCGTTTAGGTATTTCCTCTTTCAATTAACTACGAATTGCACAACCCGCTTCTACGCCTCCAAAGTCTAGTCTACGTCTATACCTTGAGACCGAGATCCTCAGCGTAGGGAAGGACGTGGAGGTCACCGACGGCAGAAACGGAGGCCTTGCCCTCGAGGAGCTTCTTGGCAGCCTGTTGAACATTTGTTAGCATGTCTTTCCGCGCAAATTCTTGTAGCTTCACACGTACAGCCTGGAGCTTCTCAGCGGTAACGCCCTCAAGAGCCTTGAGAGTCTCGGCGACCTGGAGGGGCTTGCCACCGGCAAGAAGGTTGGCACCGGCGTGGACGAGACCAGTGCCGGAAACCTCGCTGGCGGAGAGGAGGTTGAACTTGGCCTTGGCGATAGCCTTGGTGAGGTCCTCCTTGGAGACACCACCAGCAGCGATAGCCTTGAGACCCTTGACAGCCTCAACGGCGACCTTGCCGACGGCGGCACCCTTGCCGGAGATCTGGATGGCGAGGAGACCAGCATCGGAGTAGGCGTAGTTGGTGGCGAAGGCCTCGGCGCCGGAGTTGGCGGCGGTGGCCTTGGAGAGGAGGCTGAAACCGGGGGACCACTTGATGTTGGAGACACCGCCGAGGAGACCGACAAGGACGGAAGTCTCGGGCTGGCTGGCGCCAAGGGCAGCACCGGGGAAACCAATGACGATGGCGTTCTTGCCGTTCTTGGCAACGCGCTGCTCACCACCGAAGTACTTGGAGGCGGCAGTGTTCAGGTTGCCGGAGCTGGTGGCGGGAACACCCTTGAAGAAGGGCTCAATCCACTTCTCGAGACCGGCCTGGCTGGCACCGTCGGCGACAACGGCAATGTTGGCCTTGTTGTAGGCGAGGTTGGCGAAGGCGGCGACGGAGTTCTCGTTGAGGTAGGACGAGGTAGGGGTGTCGACGGTAGGGTAGAGGGGAGAACCGAGGCCGTTGTGGAAAGCGACGTTGTGGGCGGCATCGAGGGCGATGGCGGCAGAGTCGAGCTTAGCCTGCTTCTCGTGGATGCAGTCTTCGACGAGCTCGTGGAACTCGTGGGCTATGGAGCGGCAAGGCAACAACTGTCAACACAGCCATGTTTCGTGGGAGGGAAGGTATTATCACGCACTGGTGTACTTGGTCTCGGAGATGACCTCGGCAAGGAGCTCGGTGAAGTAGGGGAGGTCCTCGCGGAGGAAGGAGGCCTGGAGGACGACGGCCTCGCGGGTGTGGTAGGCCTGCAATTGGCCGCCGAGGAGCTCGGACTCGCGGACGATACGGAGGGCGGTTCTCTTGTTGGTGTTCTGTTTACCTCCCAAGGTGCCAATTATTAGCTCATGGGCGTCTTCTCTCTCATGGTCCGGATGCGGTGGACCTAGAACCTGCCTTGAACGCAAACTCCTCCAGACCGACGGTCAGACCGGGAAGCGGCTCGTATCGGGTACCGGCCTTCGCGACGACGGCGAGGCGGGTGGTCGGACCGGAGTCGTCGCGCGAGGCAACCTTGACGCCGGCGATGGTGGTGGGTTCGTATGACGCCGCGGGAGAAGCAGCAGCAGCAAAGCCGCGCTGGGCCGTCTTCGCAGCGGCAGGGCGGCGAAGGGCCAGCTGGCTTCCCCTCGTGAGAGCCGATCGGGAGATCATGGTTGGAGGGGTCGATGTCGTCCAATTGACGGTTCTAGATGATTGCGCAGCGAGCACTGCTTGTAGGAGCTTCACGTAGTCTCAGTATACTTAGTGTAGCAATTCCGACTCCGAAAATTCCCTGGCACCAGCGCCCCAGTTGCCGGTGCACGTGCGGCCGGCAGCTGCCCAACCAGTGCACAGACCACCGCCCAGCTGTACAACACTGCCAGCTCGCCCAGCTCTGAGGCTCCAAGGCGTGAACACCCGGCCAAGCACGAGTCGGGAGCCGCACAAACGGGCTGGCACAGGCCATCACCCAGCGGCCTCAGTGGTCAGCAGTGAAACACAGCTCATCATTGGCGCGAACCAGCAGCAAACTGCCCCGCGATCTCACTGAAGTTTTGGATCCGCTGGAGGCCACGACGGGAGCCAAGGAAGACCAGGGCAACACAGTGGGTGACGGGACCCCTTCCCTTCCCAGTTTTATCAGATGGAAGTTTCCGGGTCTTCTCGGTGAGGACAAGGTGAAAGGGTTGTTTCATCTCTGGAGCATTTCGGTCAGGTTGCCGGGCGGATGGATTCGGTGTTGTCGTTTCCACGACTCGATTGCCGTCGGGGCAACTCTGGAAAGTGGGTTGGGCTACGAAAGGTACGTACCTCTTGTACTTTGTACCGGTAGACGGGACCCAGGGGCTAGCGTGGTCTGCCGCGCCCGTAGCGATTGACGCGCGGACTGGACTCACTGGAGAGTCCCTGCCGCGCATGCGACTCAAAAAAAATAATTTGTATCACTTTGTCATTCGGCTTTCCCCGCGGTCGAACAGTCACCACCGAATATTGCAGGCGCATTGCATACCACTGAACACCTTTCACAGAATACAGGTAGTACCCCACCATACAACTGACTCTCTTTAATATATAATTCAGTTTCACGACTCCACCCTCTTCTTCCACTTCCACTTCCTCCCCCACCAATCCCTGGAGATCTCCCATGCCATATCGGTAGTAACCGTGGAAGCTCTAGAGATAGTGAGAGGATCTCTAGGAGCCAGATCTTCCCGTCTTCAACTTTATTTCAATATCGACATCACCAACACAACACACCATCTGATTATACGAGCACTGATACCAACCATGGCTGTTGTATGTATCCCCCATTCCTCTTGGTTGTCACTGCTAACCACTGACTTCCACAGATCAAAGAGAAAGCAGAGTTCTGCACTCTGCTCGTCGATGAGCTCTACGGCCAACTCCCCGCAGTACGTTTCACCACCGCCAACAATGCCGAATCCGATCAGGCACATCGATACTGACACTTCCCACAGAGAGTTTACGCAACTCTATTCCAGCGAGGAAAGCTCTCGATCCGCCTCATCAGCCAGTTCTCCAAACTCAACGCCCGCCAAGTCAAGAATGGCCTCTGCGTCCTTCAACAACACAACCTCCTTTTCTACACGGTCGACGCCAACTCGGGCGAGGCCGAATACTCAGTAAATCATGACTACGCCTCCAACCTCGTGCGTGCCGGCAAGATACTCGAGATGGTAGATAACTCCTACGGCCTCGCCGGCCGCGACGTCATGCAGAATCTCCTGCACCTCGGACAGACCCGAATTTCCGACTTGGTGGCCGCCTACCAGGCCAAGATCAACCTGGCGAACAGCGACGATGCGTGGTTGAACGACAAGAAGCCCGAGCTCGTGATCAAGAGCAAAGCACAACTTAACTCGGTGCTTTGCCGCCTCATCGAGGCCGAGTTGATCGATGTCGTTCACAGCAAGACGTTCCAGAGCGCCCACGAGATTGAGAAGCAAGTGCACAAAGAGGTCATGGACTTTTACTTTCCCAACGGCATCAAGGGAACAAAGGCCAAGGTTGAATTTGAACAGAAGGTGGCGGAGGGCCTTCGCAAGGTGCGCGAGGAGTCCAAGACTCTTAAGCGTAAGCTGGCTCAGAATGGAGGAGCGAGCAAGCGAAGGAAGCTGGCTGTTGGAAACGAGACGAATGGGGTTCCGGAAGATGAGGAGGACTTGGACCCGGCGTTGGACGTAGGTTCTCTCCCCTTGGGACTTGGGTCCAAACTATGTTGCTGACTTGACATTTCCTCCAGCCCCGACAAGTCATCCGCATCAACTACGAGAAATGCATCGTCGAACTTCGCAGCCGCCGCCTTGTCCAATATGTCAACGAGACCCTCGGAGAGACGACCGGATACGTTTACGGTCAACTGCTTAAGCAATTGACGAAGAACATTCCGCGCTGTAGGCCAGACCCTCTCATGGACACCTTGACGCCGGAGCAGGAGAAGGAGACACCCTCCGTCACAACAAACGAGATTCTTGATAAGGTCAAGACCTCGATCGACCTCACACTCGGAATCGGCAAGATCCCGAGCAAGTCAATTTCGAAATCAGCTGCGGAGAGACTCATCCCGTTTGCTTCCAAGGACAAGATTCCTTTCATGAACCAAGACGACAGCGACGATGACGAAGAGGATGGCGATTACAGCGACAGCGACGAAGAGATGGACACTAAGAAGGAAAATGGAGACGCGTCGGTCGCTAGGATGAGCCGACCTGAGCAGCTGCGGCAACACCTTTTGCTACTAGCCGAGGGTCATCCAGGCTTCGTTCGTCACTGCGGAGAGGATGAGTGGACGATCGACTTCAAGCCTCTGATGGAGAACCTCCGGGCGACAGAACTCGACTCCATCATCGAGCAGACGAGCGGTCGCCAGGGCCTCAGGTTAACACGCATCCTCCGCACCAAGGGCAAGCTAGGCGAGCAAGCCCTCCAGTCTCTCAGCTTGATGCGTAAGGTTGACCTCCAGCAAAAGATGCTAGAGATGCGTCTCGCTGGCTTTGCCCATACGCAGGAAGTGCCCCGCGACAACAAGGCCGACCCCAAGAAGTCCATCTTCCTCTGGTACTGCGACACCGAGCAAGCGTACAGTGGCCTGATCGCCAAGTGCTACGCGACGATGGTGCACTGTCTGCAGGTGCTGGAAGTGCGCCGTCAAAAGGAGAAGGACGTACTGTCGCTTGCGAAGCGGACGAATGTCAAGGGTAAAGAGAAGGATATGATGCGTGACGAGTCGTACGCGAGGTTTGCCAAGTTCTTGAAGGACGAGAGGTTGCTGATGGCGGAGATCATGCGGATTGATGATACCTTGGCTCTCTTACAAGACTTTTAGAAGAAGCCCGTGCCCGAAGACGAGAATGTTATGTTTTGAGCCATTATTAAAATAGACATACAAAAACATTGTCATAATATTTCTAACCCCCTTCGTCAGCGCCGAACACTCGGGTCACGCCAACGCCAAGCAGCGGTACAGTCCAATACTGGTTTGTTTGTTAGCTCAAGACCTCGGGTCAACTTCCCTAGGCGTTCTTATATCTAACTAATTCGTTTCGTTCCATGATCAACGCGTGATCTTACCTTGAATACGCTATTTCTAATATTCAATATGTCATAATAAATCCTGTTAATGCCTTTGTAATCCGTACTCAGCCATTCAATTTGTCCTTGTGAGGTTTGGGACAATTCGGGACGGATCTCGTCCAGTACCTATACCAGGAGTACCAAGCTAACAAACAAACCAGCCTTGGACTGCAGGTGGTTCAGATAAGGCTGGCGCTAAATGCCCGATAAGCCCCGGATTGGCTAGCTCGAGGCTAGATAAGTGCTAGCGTGCCTTGGCTTGGCAAGGGTTACACTCGTAAATCCCGCTGTCGGAGCTCGTTAGCGCGAGAATTTCGCAGCTTGGGGGGAAAAAAAGTTCAAAAAATTTCGGCCGTTAAGTCCCGACTCGACCCGTCTTCCCCAGTGTGAGGCTGTGAGCCGTGACTCCAATCCCTTCCCCCTCCTCCACTCCCGTCCCTCGTCCAGAGGTACCTTGCTCGCCGTACTGTGTGTTTTCTTATCTTCCGGTCCCCGTCCCGTCTTCTCTCTCTCTCTCTCTGGTGCTTGTGAATCCTTTCCGTCCCGTCGTGATCTCTTCCAATTCCCCTCGTCTCGAGTCCGTCTTCTGCAATCCTTCGCCAGTTGCCCTTCTTCATTACCCCCCCGCACGCACTGCAGCTTAATTCCCTTATAACCCCTCACAGCGGTTATATACATCTTTAATCTTTAAACATCACATCAACTACAACACAACAAACAGACAGACAAAATGTCTCCTATTGCTGCTGGTCGTTCGGAGAAGGAGTCCAACCTGGCTAGGTTGCTGGGATCCGGTATGTTTATCTGCTCTGCAATGACTAAAAGCTACAATGACGTCTGTTCTGTCACTCTGTTTGGGAACATGTTGCTGATTTTCGTGTGTCTTTGCTGTGATATAGGCTCTGCTGGTATCGCCGAGTTGGCCATCTTCCATCCTGTATGTTGTCACTACCATTACCACTGGTCACTGGTCACTGTCGTTGTCACCGGTTCCTCTCGAGTCAAGTCAGATAGGTCCAGATGAGGAGAAGCTCGGCAGCTATGCTACCAAGACAGGCCAATGGCTGGTCTAGCAGCTCTGATTGCCGCATTGGTGGTTGGATTGGTAGCTAGCTGGAGCTGTCCTCGCCGACAGGATGAGGATGAGAGGAAACAGAGGGACAAGACACGAACCAGGGAGTGCGAATATGACGAGCACCTTACTGACCTTGCTGGTTACAATAGGTCGATACCATCGCTAAGCGTCTGATGTCCAACGAGACCAAGGTGCGTAACTTTCCTACCACTCCCTGTCAACTGCTTAAAGCAGCAACCTTGATGGCCAACCCAACCATTAATACTAACTTGCCCACTCCCAGATCTCCAACTCCGCCGAGCTCAACAAGGTCATCTTCAAGAAAACGGCCGACGCCCCCTTCGGTCGCAAATTCGTCTCCCTCTTCCCCGGTCTCGGCTACGCCGCCGGCTACAAGGTCCTCCAGCGCATCTACAAGTACGGCGGCCAGCCCGTCGCCCGCGACTACCTCGGCACGCACTACGGCAAGGACTTTGAGAACGCCTTTGGCAAGAAGACTGGCAAGGCCATCCTGCACTCGACGGCCGGCTCTTTGATCGGCATCGGCGAGATCGTCCTCCTCCCCCTCGACGTCCTCAAGATCAAGCGCCAGACCAACCCCGAGGCCTTCAAGGGCCGCGGCGTCTTCGCGATCATCAAGGACGAAGGGTTCGGCAACTTGTACCGCGGCTGGGGCTGGACGGCCGCCCGCAACGCGCCCGGCTCGTTTGCGCTGTTCGGCGGTTCCGCGTTCGCTAAGGAGTTCCTGTTTGGTCTGAGCGACTATAACAAGGCGTCGTGGTTCCAGAACTTTGTTGCGTCTATCGCCGGTGCTTCTGCCTCGCTGGTTGTGTCGGCTCCCCTTGATGTCATCAAGACCCGTATCCAGAACCGCAACTTCGATAACCCCGAGTCGGGCTTCCGCATTCTGACCAACATGGCCAAGAACGAGGGCGCGGGCGCTTTCTTCAAGGGTCTGGTGCCTAAGCTTTTGATGACTGGTCCTAAGCTTGTCTTCTCTTTCTGGCTGGCGCAGACTTTGATTCCTGCTTTTGATATTGCTTTCCGCAAGTAAGCGGGGAAGTATGTCATTGACGGGTGATCAGATCGAAAAAGAAACAAAAATCGGCGTTTGCTTGGATTGGAAGCCTTTTTGATAGATGGGGTTCGAAGGAAATAACTTGCCATCTTGTAACAATATCATGTGAGCTGAGCCGGAGTGGTTGGTCTAACGGAGGGCGGGAGGGTTATACAAGGTCATGATAGAATTTCCCGGCGTTGTGTGTGGGCAAAAATAAACTTTTCTTGTTTGATATCTTCACAACCGCTTCCTGATCCTTCTCAACTTCTCCCTGTGAATCTTGTTTTCTTGCAGGAGATCATTAAAAACGGTGTAGCATCCGCTCGAGAAAGTCAAGTACTTCTCTCATCAGGTCCAGTCCAGAGTCGGGCATTTCAACCCTCTGATATTTCCGTTCCAGCGACATCTTTCCGAACAAGTTCCATGGCCTACGGGTCGGGTCGTCTGGTGCTTTGATCTTCTTCATTCATCCGGAACTTAATTTCGAAGAGAGGACGAAAAGCTGATAGCGACAGGTGGTGAGTGTATTCCATACATTCATTCACCTCTTCTATCGTGTACTCTAGGTTTGCTTCCACAGATCGTCAGAACTGTCTGCCGGTACCTCTATTCAGTAGACTTAGTCCCTGACGTTGCGTATATGTATGTACACTACCTCTACTAGACTCTTGTAGTTGCTCGAATGCTAGATCTAGTAACTGTTTGGAAGAATAAGACAAACAAACTCCCGGGGTCGGGGTTAATAAGCAAAGTGGTGGACTTCTATGTACGTGATTTCGTTTCGCTTTTATTAACGACGGAGGGAGGGAAAAAGAAAGTTCTCCAGGTGTTGTTGCTTGCTCCTTGCCTTGTCTTGCTTCTGGAACTTCTGGAACTTCTCTGAGCATTATTCAGTTCCTTTCTGGCGGCATGAGCTTACACTCCGCATATTTCTTCCTCTTCTTTCCTCTTCCTTCCTCTTTTCTTCCTCTTTCTTCCCATTTTTCTCAGTCCATCCAGTAAAGCAAGGGATTGAAGAAACGTATCCTGTTAACGTTCCGACATAAGCCAGCAAGCACCAAAATGCCATTCATTATCACACATCTCATCAAACACCTCGTAACACAATATAACCTCGTAGCTCCCCCCCCGGTCATACATGACATGCAAAGATGAACGCCGCCCCAAGTCTAGTGTATCAGACATAGCAACGTTAATGGACATTGAGTGAGTGGGAGGAGAGAAGGCTCCCTCCCCCTTTCCACGATAAGGTCCGGTTTGATGTGTCTTTTGGGTTTTAGCTGGTCTTTTGGTTACCTACCGTTGTGTGTCTTTGCGATTTTACTGTCTTCTCTGGACTTGGATTCTGTCCTTTCCAGGTTCTTACCTATCATGTCCCGCTGATCAGATCATGAGACTTTCATGTTCTCAGTATACATTCTGGTGCTAAGAACCCGGACATATCCCTTGGGAAGAACTTCGACTACCTTACTTATCGAACCGCCAACGAAACGGCATGACTAAAAGACGAGTGGTTTTGTGCACTTGTTGATTCATTTGTCGTCTCATGAGCGCAAATATGGCTAACTTAATCTGGATCACTCGAGGATGACTTGACCATGGATCCATCCTCCTTCCAGTATTCAGCATCTTTCTGTTTGAGCTCATTGAGCCTGGATGCGATTCCTGACTTAATCATTGTTTCTCTACCATGGAAATGCAATCAGGGACACGATCACAATCAATCACACAATCACTGCATCGGCCATGCTTTTGTTCTACAATATTGTTCGGTGCTATGCTAACCCTACTTTACATGATCTGGTAATTCGTAATCTGCCGGTCATATCCCGATACTCTATCTCTCCTTTTTTTTTCCCCTCAACTAAGATGCTGATACAACGCATCTATGAATGTGAATATGTGCGGAACTCATGCTCAGTTGTAGAGCCTATGCCGCATATCATAACGAGCCATAAAACTACTGTGGGTAGTGCAATAATAAAACAAGGAATAATGAAGTCTTTTGTTCGCAAAAGGCTTTCCGCCATGTTCTTGTATTAGAATAAGGCTTCCTGCCATGTGACAATGCTTCCATTCCTCGTGTCAATAATCCATACTCTCCGGCCAGGCGCAGTGAAAGGGTCTTGATCCGTGTTGTCCGCGTTGCAGACTGATATTAGTGATCTCTGACCCATGGCATATATAACCATGACTGTCCATGTGGCTGGCATTTCTGGTTTCTTCCGCGCCTCCTTAGAGGTTGAAGGGGGCGGGAATCTTGCTCATGTTCCTGCGATCAGACGCCTCGATGGTGACGTTCTTGAACTGATCGTCCAGAGAGCTGACGTGGTGCAGAGGGCGGTTCTCTCCGCGCTTCTCGGGAATGGGAGTGAGCATTGCGCCTCCATCACTGCAATCATTGTCCGGGGAAGGAACAACTCTGTGCGAACGATCGTTGCTGGGAGGGAAAGACATCATCGTGGAAGTCTGGTACTGAGGCAGCCAACCGGTAGCGGTGGCCGAAGACAAGGCACTGCTGGTACCGCTCTTCTTCAACATTTCCGGCCAGAGCTTGGCACCCCCAGACACATTCTCTGCCTGACGGTCCTGAAGAGCCAAGGTCGAAGTAGGCTCGCCCCTGTCGAATGAGTCGCAGGGCTTGAAAGGGTCTGAGCGGGTGAGGCGGTACTCACCGCGCCTAGCAGTACCGCCAGAACGAGGCGTGCGCATCTGAGGGCTGTCGGGGACAGTAGACTCGGCAACCGAGGAGGCAGAGGCAGCAGGGTAAAAATGCTTGCCATCGTATCTGGGAAGGCCCTTGCTGACATCCTTGGGAGCGTTGTTTTGGAAAAGCCAGCGAGCACGAATCTCATCCTGGGTCAAGGGTCTGCTGTACACATAATCCTCGGAGGTGGCACTGCGAGGATCGATGTTCTTGGGAAGGGCTCCGAGGAGGTAAGGAACGCCGTAGTTTGAGCCAGTTGTGCTTGACTTGTTGCCGAAGTAGCTCAGATTCTCATGGCTGGGAATGCCGAGAAAATGGGACTCAGAACCTTCCACATAATCGATGGGAGGGGGCGGAATTGGGTCCTCAACCGGAATGCCAGACAGGCGTCTGTCAGATTCCATCCTAGCCCTCTCTAGCTCGGAGAGCGAACGAAAGCGGCCAGGGTAAAAAGAGGGAGCCGCGGCGGCCGCGGGGGGTAGATTCGCAGTCATCTTCTGGAACTCCTCAAAAGTCATGGAGTCCTTGGGGTCGAACTTCATCCTAATCTCACCATACTCGTTGCGATGGGTCAAATCCGGCTGAGAATCCTCATCCTCGGTGTATTCACTGGCAGCATTGTTATTGAACTTGGAGTTCAACTGGCTCTCGGTCAGAGATGACATGGGGTGAGAGAAGTTTCTGTCATCAGCAACAGCAGGCTTGCTGTCAATCTTGGAAGCCTTGGGAGTTTGAGATCCGGTAGTGGCATTGTCCTTGGGCTCGGATTGGCCAAGAACCGACTGCTCATACTCGAGCTCGGTCTTGAGCTTGACCTCAAAACGTTGAATGAGATCGCGATAGTTTTGGATGGCTGCCTCCATCTCCTTCTCGTCAATCTGGTGACGGTTGTACTGAAGCTGATCCTCATGGTACTTGAGAGACTGCTTGAAGCCGGCAATCTGCTTCTTGGTGATGTCGCTCGGCTTGATGGAAGAAATGACCGGGGGAATCGGAGGCGGCTTGTAGTTGGCAACCGAGTAGCCTTGGTAGTTCATGCCAGGAGCACCGGTTGAGCCTTGAACTGCCTGGTTGGACATGGAGAAGGCGCCCATGATGCCACCAGGTCTGCCGGGAAATTGCTGCATCAAATGTCCAGTCATACCCGTCACGCCAGAAGGGACGCCACCCATGGAAGGTACAGCCGTCTGGTTGGCCGTTGCACCAGGTGGAGTGGGCATGAAGTACTGGCCGTTGAACATGAAAGGCTTGCTCGGGTCAAAGAACTCAGGAGGAGTGATCTTGACCTTGTCGTTCTTGTCACCCGAGGTAGCAGTCTGAGCCTGCGAACCTGCAGGCTGTGCACCGTTGACGTCCTTGTTGTGTGCCATGTTGTTCTGGGGCATCTGGGCCATACCGGCAGAGTTGAAAGCCTGAGGCATGAACTGGAATCCAGGGGGAAGTTGTGCACCGTAGGGCACGTGCATGAACGGCATGCCAGCGGGGATAGCTTGGAAGCCAGGAGGGCAGCCGGGGAAGTATGGCGCAAGGACGGGGAAAGGCTGAGTAAAGGGCATCTGGCCCAGCGACGGATTGGACTGAACTGTCTTGTCGGAGAGCCCCTGGTTCTCGTTGAGGCCGCTCTCCTTTGAGCGCTTGGCAGTCGGCGAGGGCGGACCGCGAGTGTTGGGAACAATACGTCCTCCGGCAGTAACCCGAACGTGAGTAGGTGACACAACGGCCTTGTAGAACCGCTTGAAACCTTCGTTAGCCTGAGTTACCTTCCCTCCGGGGGCTGAAATGGGTTCGGTTGAAGCGACGTCTGAGTCGCTGCGGCCACGATACACCCAGTCGCCGTCGTTTGAAGCGTTAGGGTCCTCGACAAATTGAGTGGCAATGTGACGGGGAGTGGCTTCACGCTTTGGCTCGCGGACTGTATGATGGATCTTGTCGCGGTGAAGATCACGAGTTGCCTCGCGGTGAGCGCGGCGGCTGGCGTTGCCCTTGAACAAGACTTCCTCAGAAGCCACCGAAGATTCGTCCCAGTGTCTCGGTTTGTGGGCCAGATGCGCTTTGTTGTCGGACGATTCGCTTCCTGAGCCTCGAATGATGTTTCCTAGAGGTCACCTTGTTAGTTCGGAGTTTGCGGTGCCATGGGAGTGAAGAGTGTACTTACCAACTTCAGGATTACCGGAAAATTTGAGCGTAGCACTGCCGATGGAAAGCTGGTGGAGCTCCTTCAGCTCGTCGATGGTGTACCGGCGAGCAGACATGTTGACTTGGATGAACGCAAACACGTGGTAAGTGCGGTGTCGTACGGCACAATGCCAGCTGAACAGTGTCGGGTAGAGAACGACGTCTTCGTCGCCAGTTGGCAGATACGGCAGGATAAGAGCCGGAACTGGTAGTGTGGGTATCCGAACGCTAGGACCTTGTGTTAGATGTTGGGCCTCCAACTGTGAGAAGAGGAAGACGGGACAGGAGTCGAGATATGTGTCGAGCGGCCTGAAGTAGTCGCTTGACTCGACCACAATGGTGACATGGTTGCAAAGCCTGGTGGTGCGGAGTAGATGCTTTGCTGCGAGAACCATGTACGCTGGGAGAGGTCGATTGTTCACTTGAATCTCCCAAAGCACATGAAGGAACCTGTGGACGTGACGAGGATGATGGACGGGTCTTTTGTTAATGATGTTCATCTTGGATGCCACCCCGAATGAAGAAATCCTTTGATACCACGCTTGTTTATGTGCCTAGATATGTTATGAAGTGCTGCCACACACTTCGCCATCCGCCCCTGGAGTACAACCTGGTTTTGCCAAAACCTGGCTCCTCCCTCTGTGACCTGTGCCTGTGGTGTTTGGTGCCTAAAAATGCTGGGAGTGAAGTGTTGCCAATACCCACTCCCCCTTTTTGTTGTAAGTGCAGTGATGTTCTTTTGTTTCTGTGCGTTGTTGCCTGCCTGATGACAAGCCCAAGAGATGAAAGCAATAAATGGGGGTACCAGCTGCGCACTTGCACTTGATGATGTTGTTGTCGTTGGTGTTTTGAGTACCCCACGTGTGAAAGCAAGTGAAGTATGAGTGACTGAAGATGACTGAACCTGAAAAAAACTTACCTCACAACCAAACTTTGATGTTGGTTTGAGTGATCACGAGGACGGATCGATCCAAGCTCAGCGATGGAGATGCCGGAGAGGATGAGGTCGACCGATGGCAGGATGGAATGAAGAAAGGAAGATAGCTTTGGATAGAGACCAAAAAGCAAAATTCCGGTCAACAAAAGTTGGTTAGGAGGAAAAGGTGTGCGGGGTTGATGTTTGTTGTTTCCAGCAAAGATGTGGTGATCTTGCTGAAGCCTCGGTGGTTTGGAGGCGACCGGTAGTGTTGGTGTGTATGTCGGGGTGATGAGAAAAGATCGACGATGGAGAACGTCTACTACAGATCAAAAGAGAGAGAAGAAGATGGATTTTGTTCTCCAAAGAAGAGAAGGAGGTAGAAGTACTACGAACTCGATGAACGAGCTTGAAGGGAAAGGCAGAAAGTGTGGTAGGCCGTCGCGAGTCGTGAGGGGTTGTTGTTGCCCGTGACCGTGACTGAGGTTGATAGGTAAGAATGCTCCGTAAAGCTTCTCGCGCTAAGTATGAAGGCCGTCAATATCCAGTCCACAAGTGGAAAGAATAATGAATGCTGGTAAGAGTGTCGGATAATTCTGCCTTGTAGATGTGTTGTTGTTCGTGTTGTGGAAAGTGTGATGGACGCGATGGTCAAAACGATGTAGCTTCCTCGAGAAGAAAAAGATCTTTCGACGCAGAACGCTTGGTAAAAATTTGTGGAAGGAGGAAAAAGGAAAAGGGAGGAAGGAGCCAGGGAAATTTTCTGATATGGGCAGGACCCGAACTCGGGGCTCAGTTTCTGCCCGGCAGAATCGTGACTTCCCATTCTGCCCCCTCGGGAAATGAGGGTTCACATCTTCGGGACTTCCATATGCAGCCCGGGTTTCAACCACCTGTTTAAGTGGAGCACTTGCCGTCTTTCTGAACTGCTTTTCGTGGTTGCCACATGGGATGAAGGACACTACAATGGTACCGGTGGAGTAGTAGTAGACAGGAACCACGTTCTGGAAGGCGCAGAAGGTGATAAGGGAAGCCACATCCTGGAGATTTGAGCAAACATCGTGAGGCAGAGAAAAAGAGGCAGGAGCAGAAGAGGGCAACGACGTCATTTGTTTTTGTTTGCAGGCCGAAGTCGGTTGCTCCAGGAACTCGGTCAACTTTTCGCGAGTGTTCGGTCCCGGGGGGCCACGATGGGAACTGAGTGCCATAGCATCCTGGAGGTACCTGGTGGTTGAGATGATACTTTATCTGGCAAGAACCCGAGGAAGCCATGCGTCTTGCGGTCTGGGTGAACCTCCGTCCTGCCCACCACGTGCACAACGGCTCGAGTAATGTTGAGACGAGCACATGGTGTGTGGCAGCGTAAATATCAGCAGTCCCGCAAACTGAGTGGATGAATAGTGAACTCGACGCAACCAAGTCGTTCCAACAATACAATGATAAGTTCCGAGATGTTCTGCTGCTTGGAACCATTCCAGTCGAGAGGTCCTAAGAACAGACCGAACATGGACAGTCCAAACCCGCTCGTTGTGGCTCGAAAAAGCCGTTACAAGACTGCGAGTGGGATTACAAAAATCTGGGAACGCATCGGCCAGAGTCCATTAGGGATTCTTCCATCCAGAAACTGCATAGAACTTGGGTTCAAAGGTGTAATAGAGACGTATCTTGATCGATGCGTGCAAGAGTATTCCAAAGGTGTCATGTATTGGACCGTGATATGTTCGGTCGGTTTATTCTTACGACCACTCGCCAGTCTCTGTGATATGGGAAACCGAGACTTTTGGCAGTGATCTGGGATCTGATATGAGGAAGCAACGGCTGTGCCCGCTTGGGATGCAGGAACAAGCGCCTCGCCTGCCCAACCTGTCTTGTGTGCTTCAAAATCGAAAGGGGAGTCCCCAACAACGGGTATCGTCATGGCAACTTGAAAGTACTCGGCCACTGCCAGCTCTCCGACACGCGATCTCCCATCCTGCCAGAACGACCTGACGAGAAGGAGCCCATATCCCACAAGCAACTGGCCCAGCAACGCAATATCGGCCACACGCACCAGACAACCCGAAATCGGAACCTGACCAGGCAGAGCAAAGTGAGTGAACGAAGCAGGGTATTCGAAATCGCCAAGGACAACCGCAAGTGGATGCTTACGAAACTTTTCTCTTTGTGTGACCTTGCTGCCCTGACAACCTGAATGATAATCTCCTTTCCTTCCATCTCATCCCATCAGACTCTCCCTCTCCACCCGGGAGTAGCAAACAAACGAACAAGACCAAGGGTCATCAAGGTCCCTTCTGTTGAAAACGCTCGGTCACTCTCTCTCACCGCCTTCCTGTGCAGTTCGTTCACCTCCCCGTACCTAAGTACCTCCTCCCCAGACACATCGTTACCAGCTAGGTCAGGCAGGCGGTGAGCTTCCTTTGCAGACCATCCCCATGTACCTCCTTCCTTGACAGACACCTCGTCACCAGGCAACCAGATCAGGCAGGCGGTGAACCCCAAGCTCAAGCAGCCCCCCAGACGCCCAACGTCCACGGCTCCTTCCCTTCCCTTCCACCCCTGTTCATCGCGTTCCAGCTTAGCCTCTGCTGCGTCTTGGCCTCCACATCTGCTGCCCTGACTGTTGCCCCGGTGACGCCATGCTGCGTCCACTGGTCTTTGTCGATTGTAGAGACTGTAGGTACTTTGAGGTGGGTGATCAGACTGCCGCCTGCCCACGGTCCCAAGGATTCGATAGCTCGTAGTTGGCCTCGGAGGGGTTTGCGGCCATTCGAGGAGGGGTTAGTACGAGCAAGTTGTGCCTCGATCGGATCGACTTCCGGCAGCGAGTTGGCCGCGTCGTGCCAGATACCATCTTCTTCCTGGCCAGATGGTGCTGCTGTTCCTTCTCCTGCGGCTCCACCAGAAGTGGGTGGGGACACACCCCCGGGCGTGGTCAAAGTGTTGTTGATGTTGTTGTTTGTCGTCTGCCTGCCATTCCTCTTCTTGAGTTTCGAGTTCGTCCGTAGTTGCTCCTTGGCCTTTCCATAGACGGGGTCCCACCCCCTCTCCTGGACAATGTGGGAAACTTCGTCAAAAATCCGTTTGCGTAGACCCAGGACGGTGGTACACCCGCCCGTGAAGATGATTCGGGACATGCAGAGCGCTCGGACGTCGAGAGGGAGCTGGAGGAGGGTGCGGTAGACTAGTAAGTGCACGGGCGTTTCGTGGTCGTCGAAGCTGGAGAGGGAGTATTGCGAGTCGAAGAAGGTGTTTTCGCAGGGCTCGGAGAGTTGGTCGAAGGTTAGCTCGAGAGATGTTGGGGATCTGCCGGAGCGGAGGGGGACGGTGGTGACTTTGGGTGGTGGAGGTAGTGGTTTCTCGCCGGCAGTGGTAGTGGTGGTGGTCGGCTCGTCCTCGTCGCTTTCTTCAACGGTGGCCAGTCCTTCCCCTTCTGGGGAAGCCGGTTGTGGAGGTGAGGACTTGGGAGTCTTCTCTGCCTTGAAGGGCTTGCACCAGACCAGCCGGTTTGCAATGTCGTGACACTCTTCGAAGGACAAGACATATTCTTGCTTATCGTCTTTGTTGTCTGTTTGGGCATGGCCTAGTTCTTTGGCTAGGAAACGGTGAGTTTCCTCCGTCAACTTCCTGCCTCCTCTGACTGTTCTCTTAGATGCCACTTCGCGATACTCGTAGACGCTTGTGACTATCGTCTCGTTCCAGCCGAGATCGACGACAAGCGCTGAGCGTACACCGGCGGCGACTGCCACAGCAACTGGTGATGATAACAGCGAGACTGTTGGTGGTTGGAAGCGGTGAAAGAGGCTGTCCAAAGCTGCTGATAGAAGGGGGATGGGGAGGCCTGTTGGTACGACGCAGACCATCCTCCGTGGGCGAGAGTCGATGAGCATGTATCTGTAACCGTGTCAGTATATCTCCTCGACAATACTTCAAGTAGTCAGAACTCACTTCGTATAAGCCTCCCTCACAGCCTTCTCAACCTTATCCCCAACCTGCCCCAGCTCCAGCCCCCTCACATCCGGTCTCCAAAGCTCATAATCCCTTCCCCAATTCCCTCCCGCAGCTTTCGACCTCCAATCTTGCTGATAATCCGTCTGCCAGTCCCTAAAATCACCAATCCTCCGCTGCTGCTCCGGACCAAACCACACGACACCCCTAGGCGCCGAGTCCCCAGCAAAGCCCACCTGAACCTTCCGCGTACCGAAGTCGATGACAATGAGCTCCTCTTCTGCTCGCAAGCTAGATGGCGTGTTGAAAGTGGGAATTGGACGCGTGGGTGTTGATGTGCCGGAGTGGTCACGGTCACCTCGGTCACGGTCACGGTCTCGGTCTCGGTGGCTGGAGCTCTCACGCTCACGGTGACTGCCACTGCGGGAGGGAGTGGGAGCTCGGATGTTGGCGACGCTTCGGTGGGGGAGGGAGGCTGACATTTTGGTGGCAATTGAAGAGAAAAAGAACCAATTGGTGTAATCAGATCATCATAACGGTCGTTTCGCGTCAATTGGAGCTTTTGAGCTCGAGTTGGTCCAGGAAAAGGTTGATGGATGGTGGACGTGGCATACAAACGCTCCAGTGAAGTTGAAGGTCAATTGGGGCCTGAAAGAGATGCAGTTGGACGGGCACCTGCCGGCTGGTAGCAGTTTGGCCACTAATAGAGGTACCGAAATTTCTGCTGTGCACGCTGCGTGTAAGCATGTATTTTCCGTTTGACAATTGACAACGCTTCACTGGCGGGTCCCTGCCGCTGGTAGTCGAGCCAACGTCTGCGCCCCACATCCGTCCAGAAAGGGAAATGTCGTCAACAATTCACGGTCCTTCATCTCTTCACCTTGTTTGCATCTTCATCCGTGAACCTTTCTTGGTGAGAAGAGGTAGCGCAACGAGCTCATAATTGCTTTCCTGCCATGGCTTGACATTGTGGTTTTTTGATCCATCGCCTAATTGACGAAATCAGCCAAAACACACAGCCAACATGGGCATCAAAGGGTGAGTGAGCAACATCATGAAAACATCAATCCCCATCGCCACGCACCTACCCGCCATGCAATGCATCTCACTCACACCCACCTAGCATCTACAAAGAAATCGGCCCCGGGCAACGCATCTCCCTCACCGCCCTCGCCACCACCCACCTCGAAACCACCGGCCGCCCTTTGCGGCTAGCAATCGACATCTCAATCTGGCAATTCCAAATCCTCGCCGCACGCGGGGGTTCCAACCCAGCAGTCCGCACGCTCTTCTACCGGCTCGTGCGCCTCTTAGGCCACGCAATCCAGCCCCTCTTCGTCTTCGACGGCCCCAACAAACCCGCCTTCAAGCGCAACAAGCGCTCCTACAGCTATGGCAACAGCCACGGCGTGGCGGACGCCATGGCCAAGCGGATGATTCGCCTGTTTGGTTTTATGTGCCATGATGCGCCTGGTGAGGCGGAGGCCGAATGCGCGTTGCTCCAGAGGGAAGGGGTGGTGGACGCGGTGTTGAGTGAGGATGTGGATACGATTATGTTTGGGTGTCGCAAAACTTTGAGGAATTGGAGCGCTGAGGGGACGAGGAGCAGCAAGACGCCGACGCATGTGAGCGTTTATGATGTGGATGAGAGGGAAGGGGGGATTAATGGGTTGGATAGGGAGGGGATGGTGTTGGTGGCGCTGATGAGCGGAGGCGATTATTTGCCTGAGGGAGTACCTGGGTGTGGTGTGAAGGTCGCTTGTGAGGCGGCGAGGGCCGGCTTCGGCAAAGAGCTTTGTGGCATTAGGAGGACTGACAAAGCTGCGCTGGAGAGGTGGAAGGAGCGGTTGACGAGGGAGTTGAGGACGAATGAGAGCGGGTTCTTCAGGACGAGGCATAAGGCTTTGGAAATCCCGGATGGGTTTCCGAGTTTGGAGGTGTTGAGGTATTATACGCATCCGGTGGTGTCGAAGCCGGAGACGGTGCAGAGGTTGAGGAGGCAGTTTCCGGGGAAACGGGAGGTGGATGTGGAGGGGTTGAGGGTGTTTGTGAGGGAGACGTTTGATTGGGAGTATCGGACGGGGGCTGTCAAGTTTATTCGCGTGCTGGCGCCGAGTTTGCTTGTACAGTTTCTGTTGCAGAGGTCCGAGGATGATGACGACACCGATGATCTCGGTCGTAAGGAGAAAGAGGAAGCGGTGCTTATCAAGGGGATCAAAAGCCGGAGAGCGCATTTTAGTACTGATGCGACTCCCGAGCTGAGGATATCCTATGTCCCGATTGAGATTGTCCCGTTGGATCTGGACGCCGAGCCTGAGGAGGAGAATGAGGGTTTCGGTCGGGGTGGGCTGGCTCTCAACAGTGACGACGAGTTCGATGCCGAAGATGAACCGCCAAGTAGCACAAAGGGGGGTAGCAGCGCAAAGCCGTTCGATCCATTAAAGCCAGACCTTGCCTGGATCCCAGAAACAGTTGCTAAGCTGGGTGTTCCTCTGACAGTGGAAATTTGGGAGGAGAAGCAACGGGCAAAGGAGCTGAAGGCTGCGAACAAGGGGACAAGAAAAGCACGAACGACGAAGCAAACAGGTGGAATGCCGGCTGGAGCATTGGAGAAGTACGTCAAGATCACAAAGGGGCCAGAAATTGCTGGTACTGTCACGAAGTCAACGAGCGATGACTTATCATTGGATTTATCACCTCCCAGGCCATCATACGTTGCTCCTCCCAGGTCGTCTTACGTTCCTTTGTCAAGTCAGCAACTTTCTCAGCTTTCGTCAGATCGTTTCGAGACAGCAACAACTACTTCTCGAAAGACCACAACAAGCAAAGGTACTACAAAGGCATCTTCCTCCCGGACTACTAGCAAAAAGACAGCAGCTACATCACGACCTCCAGCCGGCAACCCTTGGTCACTCGCAGGTTCACAAGCAAGCACCAAGATCACGAAGAACATCGCATCTTCACAACCAGCAGCAAAACCAAGTCTTTTCGACCAGGAACCTATTCTTATCTCGTCCAGTCCATCTGTTACCGGAAAGAGATTGCCAAATTCCCCACTGGAGAACAATAGGCCATTTTCACCAGATCCATTTGGCAGTAGTCCGCTGTCGAGTGCTCCGTGGAAGGAAAGGCTACCAGCAACAAGAACGACGTCAGATCCCACACGGTACCCTTCTCAAAGATCCATTCGCGATGAAGAACCATCAAGATTGCGATCTCGGTCATCAGCATTAGCAAGTTCACCGAGGAAGGGACCAGCGTTTGGCAAAGACAAGACGCCCACCAAGCAAAGGTCAATCCTGGATTTTGGATACCCTTCTACCCGGGAGCAAGCTGGGTCAAGACTCTTTGGCAGGACGCAGAGCGCAGTCTTGCCTTCCACGATGGGCAAGACGCTTGACCCGCTAGCGGATGACGACGAGGAGTTTGAGAGAACAATGCTTGCGTCACTGAAGAGCAGTAGGTCAAAGCCTCTCGACCCTGAACCTTCTCGACGGAAAAAGGCTGCGTCCTCTACGTTCTCTTCTCAGAAAGTCAGTTATGCGCAATTCGACGAGGATGAGGATGACGAGCTAGAGCGAGCAATTCAGGCGTCGCTAAAGGATATCCGACCGACGAGTTCAGCACCTGTTGGTTCCTCTCGCACGAAGGCTCGCTCTCCATTATTCCAGAGACACAAGGTCGACCTCAGTAGCCTCCGCGAGGAAGAAGACTCGGATGACGATGACTCGTTTGCCTCCATCGGGGCATTGACTCGTCCAAAGTCACCTTCGCCGTTGCGACCGAGAGCAAGTGCTACCATTTCGCCCTCATTATCCGCAAAAAGGGAACTTGCGAGAGAGAAGAGATCTTCGCCGACTCTAAGGTCATCACCGGTACCATCTCCAAGAACGTTCCAGCGAGCAGAGAGCACTAGGAGCAATCTCTTGAGCAGCAAATGGGATTGGAGTGCCGTGGAAGATGATGCTGGTCACAGTACCCGGGCAACCAGTGTTGGCAGGACGCTTAGGGAAGCAAGTGTCGGTTCCTCCAGAGCAACTCCGAAGAGAAGTCTCTTGTTCCCAGGTCTGAACCGGGAGTCAGCAGAAGACAAGATCACCAGTGAGGAGATCCGACGTCAGACTGCAAGGGAAGGCAGCAGCAGGAGATGGCGACTGAGCGAAGCATCGGTTATTGATCTCACCGGTGACGATTGAGTACATAGATATTGTATACTTTTCTGGTCACATAGTTAGGATCGTTATAATCAATCTTGGTAATATCGTTGAGTGTTGCTTCATCTCATCGTCGAGCCATTCTGATGTTTCAGTGCCACCCCTAACCCTGGCCAGAAACACCTTTGACCAAAAGTCGTTGTCGGCAACCTCCGTTCTGCCAGCCCGAGCACAGACCAGCTCCAATGCAGAAGGCGGTCAAGGGCTTTTTGGCGGACCCCACAGTTTTGCCAAATTGCACCCACAAACTAACTACTTGACTTCAAATTTTTGCTCTTTTCCCTCTGAACGCGGAGATTCTGAATTGAACATCCTTCCTCGGTCGGCACAAATCAGTCAAAATGGTTAAGGTCAGCACCTGTGAGTACCACCGTCACCGTCAATCATCGAAACGACGAATAACGAAATACTGACAATGGGTTAGCCGTCTCCTCCAGCCGCCGCAAGTCGCGCAAGGCGCACTTCAGCGCTCCTTCCAGCGTTCGTCGCAACATCATGAGCGCTCCCCTTTCCAAGGAGCTCCGTGAGAAGTACAACGTAGGTCATCTCTGTTCAAACAAACACCGCGGGAATGGAAGATTAACGTGAGGCAGGTCCGCTCCATCCCCATCCGCAAGGACGACGAGGTCACCATTGTCCGCGGCTCCAACAAGGACAAGGAGGGCAAGGTCACTTCCGTCTACCGCCTCAAGTACGTCATCCACGTCGAGCGCGTCACCCGCGACAAGGCCACCGGTGCCTCCGTCCCCGTCGGCATCCACCCCTCCAACGTTGTCATTACCAAGCTCAAGCTTGATAAGGACCGTGAGGCCATCCTTGAGCGCATCAAGCGCGGCCGTGAGCTCTCCAAGCCCACCAAGGTCTCCGCCTAAATTTGTCCGACCGACTTGACGACGGAAGGATGAATGGAGGAGGGTGGTGTGATGGCTTCTCGCAATACCATACCTCTTGACGTTCGGAGTGGCCGCGCTATCAGGGCTTCGACTTGACGACAAAAGGGCCTCGATACCCCATTCAAATATCGCCCTTTTTCTATCTACGCGAACGAATATTTCACGGCATCCACGACGATGAACTTCAACTTCTATACTTTAAACGACTGGCAACAGAAGCGACGACCGTGTGTCTAGGACCTTGAGTGCTGGGCTTGTTCTCAACACCCGTGCTAGCGCTGCGGAGGAACGTTTGCAGGACCCGTGGGTCGGTAGAGGGCAAGAGGAGTATTACGAGAAACCAGAGCAACAAAAACAAACAAGAATCGAGACAGTTTTTTGTTCTCAATGGCCATTTCACATACAACTTGCTGCCTCTGCGCTTCAAGCTTGTGAAATGCTCCATGGGAGGTTCTCCCGAAGTTATATCATCAAGCCTGGTTGCTCAGAGGTTTGCAAGTGCATGTTTTGCACTTGTGACTTTTGTGTGTTTTAGTTTGCTACTAACCTTGACATGTCACAGCATCATCATCTTGGACTTCATATCTGGTCGTTACTTGGACCAAGGGACGGCAAACCTCCCTATGATATTTCCTTTCTGGACCCGGACACCTTCACAGGTAGGGACGTAGAAAACTCTTCGAGTTTGGACCTTTTGGATACAGACCGCCAGATTATCTCCGCGTTAACCACAAGCCCCACGGTTCTCGAGGTATACGACTGGCGAAGATCAACCCAACCAGAGGACCCTACCAGGACCCTACTGGTCTCACCTGCAGACTTCCTTGGAGAGCAATCGATGATATCGGAGGTTTGATGGTGAGGCACATTTTAGCCCATCATCAAGACAATATTTGGTGAGTATCACCGGATCGTAGTTCATAGCAATAAAACCAATTTTCCTGAACCTCATCATCTCATCTCTCACCTCTTTCTTCTCCCGTGCCGTCGTGCCATGCTCAAACCTAGACATCCAACCTCTTCATCCCCTCCTCCGCCTTCTCCTTCCACTCCCCCCTCCACCTCGTCAAAGGCGGCCTATTTTCCACCACATCCCCCATAGCCCACACCATCCTCCGTCTATCCATCTCCTCAGTAACATCATTATCCGGACAAATCACATAGAACTTGCCCTCCGCCATCTTTTCCTCCAAGTAATCAACCACCTGCTCAGGCCACCATGCTCCCGCCGGCTTCCCCTTCTCCTTCTTCCCTTTCTCTCCTGCGCCAGTCATCCCCGTAAAAGTCCACCCCGGCACCAACAGGTGCACAGAAACATTCGGGTGCGAAGTAGATAGGTCGAACGATAAGTGTTCCGCCAAAGTCTTGACGGCTGCTTTGGACGCGTTGTAAGCAGGGTTGGAAGGCGGGTTGGTGATGCCTTGTTTGGAGCCGGTGATTATGATGGAGGTGTGGCTGTCCTTTGATGTCTCTTGGACCAAAGGAAGCATGGTTGTGATACCGTTGATGACACCAAACAAATTCGTCTGCATCGTCTCGTAAAAGTTGGTCGGGTCGGGGTTGGAGAAAGAAGTCGGCAGTTGCCTTCCCGCATTGAGCGCCAGGACGTTGAGTTTCCCATCGAAGAGGTCGTCAATCTTGGCTTTGAGTCGTTTCCAGTCTTCGAGGTTGCCGACGTCCATCTCAAAGGTAATCAACCCCTCCGTCTCCGGGGACAGAGAGAGGCGGTAGAGGGAGGAGGCATCTTTGTCTGCGACGAGCACGCGTAGGCCGTGGGAGAGCAAGCGTTTGGCGAGGGCGAGACCGATGCCTGAGGCGCCGCCTGTTATGAGGGCTGTGTTGCCTTTTTTGAAGGCTGGAACGGAAGGGGAGGAGGAGGACATTGTCGTTGTTGGTGAGGGTTGAAGTAAGGAGCTGCAAATGGAAGAAGTTAGTCGATGGCGGAGTTGTGGAAGTTAGATGTTGAGATGGTGATGGTTAGGTGTGTTGGAAGGTTGGGGTTGGAGAATATGACGTATGTGATGCTTGCGATTATCACAGATGAACCAACTCTGATGTGTTCAAGGAGGCGATGAGGAGCTTACGAACAGTTCGATCGTATATCTTGCCTATAATAAGATGGAAAGAAACAAATTCTGGGTTTTGGGTTTGAAAAGAATCTCGTCAAAGTTTATAATGGGAGAGGAGGTTCACGGAGTACAAGACAAGCTCCGAGAGCCCCTCTTCCCAACCCCTCCCCACTTGCTCTTGTGTTTGACGTTCCAGGTCCATCACAGGTGTTTCTGTCTCCGCTTCCCCTCAAGATCTCCAGTTTGTCACGGACATGAAAAGGTTAACTCCGATGCCATTGCTATCTCGTCTTGTGTGGTCGGACTTAAACGCTCAGCGAGTGATGGAGAAAGATTACAGTTTCTTTGATTGGTATAAGTTTCAACGTGCAGTTGAATCTTCGAAAGCAATACATGATAGATCGGTCAAGCGAATTACTTTGGGTATCTAAATGATCAGAAAAGGAACTTGGATCATTCACCGTATCAATTAGCAGCGTTCATCATTGATATGCTTTAGAGTATGGGGTATCCTTGACATTCAAAAGCTCTTAGCGTGCTATATACGAACATGCCCTCATTATGTCGTCCCAATTCTGACATGTACATGCCATCATATATCGTTCAACATAGATGCCAAAAAGAAGAGACAAAAACTAGTCTTTGCGAAACAAACAGAACTGGGAAAGTATAACAAAAAACAAAATGGGTATAAAGAAAAGACGCCAGGTCTCTCTGTCCAAACATCCAACCATATCCAACATCCGCCCAAATCCTTACGTCTTCCATAGCCAACGCTGCGCCCTGTATATATCAAAGAAACAAACCAAAAAAAAAAAAGCATCTTGATCTCCATATCATCGTTCGTTTGTTCGTTTGTTCGTTCGTTCCTCCACCATCTCCCATCCCATCCTTCCCATCATTCATAACTCAACCAAGGTAAATCCCGATCATAAACCGTCGTACAAGTTAAATACCCCAGCACGGCACTCCCCCCACCACCACCACCACCCACACCACTTCCATCTCCCCTCCCCTCCTTTGCTACTGGATTCCCACTCCCCGAAATCTCCAGTTCCAACCCACTCCCCATCAACGGCCTAACCACCTCTCTCGCCATCGCCTTGAGCTCCTCAATCCTCTTCTCGAACCTCCTCAAATTATCCCTGTTGTATAACTCAGGTGATAGTTTGAGAAACCGCTTGCAGTCGTCGTGGGTGAGGTATTCCTTCGGCGACCCGCCTAACAGACGAAAAGTGCGGCCTAAAGTGGCGAGGGGGGTTGTTGATGAGAGATGACTTGGTGTTGTTGTTGTTGCTGCTGCTGCTGCTGCTGCGTAGGGGTCGCCGCGGGCGGAGTTGGAGTTGGAGTTTGAACCGGAAGCGGAGCCGCTGGAGGAACTATTATGTCTTGCTCTGCTCCCCGGGATGTTGCTGGAACGGTGTCCGTGTCCACCGCGAGTTCGTTCGGGGATGGCTGGTGGTGGGTGTTTGGTGGAGGTATAGTCGGCCGAAGGTGGGGAGGTGTTTTCTGCTAGCCATTCACGGAAAAGACTGACAGCTAGCCAATCGACGTAACCATTCCCCGGTCCTACCCTCTCTCCTCCGCGTCCGGTGACGCCTAAGCGGAAGAGTCGTGCTTCCACGCGCGAGACGACTTCTTCGAGCTCATCAACTTTATCCTCAATGATATCCACCACCGACTCGGGCATCGCTGCTCTAATACTCCTCTCGCCCGCGGGCCACTGGCCCACAACGTGAATCAGCGCCTCCTGGAAGATGACCTTGCTCCTGGCTAAATACCCCAGCCGCAGATAGGAGATCGGGTATTTAGCTATCTGCCGCCACAGCCGCGACTGGAACTGCAGCAAGTGGTGATCCACCCGCGGCCCGACGACCGCTAGCGCATCGTACTGGTCGGCGAGCTGCAGGAGAGACTTGCATTGCACGTAGGCGTCGGGCAAAGAGATGGGGTCGAGGGTGGGCGGGTAGTTGTACATGATGCGGAAGAGGTTGTCGTAGTCGCGGAGGAGGTCGAGGTCTGCTTGGGAGGGTTCTTCCCTTGCCGGGGGAGGGTTGTGGTGGTGGGTTTGACGCTGGGAAGAGTGGGAGAGGCTGAGGTTGGCGACGGAGCGGAAGAAGGAGTTGGATTGGTGGGTGGATTTTTGGCTGTTGCTGCGGTGTCGGCTTCCCGAGGATCCTGAACCTGAGCCGTTGCCGAAGATGGAGGATTGGGTTGGTGGTGGACCGGAGGGTGTAGATATTGGTGGTGGGGAGGATTCTTCCTTTTGCACGAGCATGGGGATGTCGTTGTCGTCGGTGCCGGTGTCGAGTTCGTATCGCCATCGCTTTTTGGGCGTTGAGTCCTGCGTCGTCCTTGCTACTGTTCCTGTTTCTGCCACGTTCCCGCTCGCGGCCTTCGATGCGCTGCCCGGCGCGGGCAACTCTGGTACTCCTCCTGAAACCGTCTGGGCGCGCGACCATTCCTGGCTGGTGCTGGCTTCGAAAAAACCCGAACACCTCGTCAAAATATGTCGATGCAGTAGGTATCGGTTCTCGAGTCCGCAGGGGACGCGCACGACGATCTCGACATCGCCGCTATGGCTGAAGATGGGAAACTCGTTTTGTGGGACGAACGATGCGCCACCGGCGTGGGAGCGGTTATATCTTCGGGTTCGCGATGAAACGTACGAGGTCGACGAGCTAAAGTTGTTGTTGTTGTTACTGGTGTGGTGACCGTGGCCGTGGCCGTGGTGGCTGTAGCTGTCCCGGTGTGTTGCCCGCACGCCGGTGCCACCAGCGCCGCCCACGACCGAGGATGGTCCCCGTAACGCCAGTGTCGACACATCCCGGTCGCCGCCGCCAACCCCAAGTGAGCCAACACCAAGGCCGGCAGCAGCAGCGCCGGGCCCGGACCCGTATTGCGCGACCATGGGATTTTTGTCGAGTTGCAATGCGGAGCGGAGCGTATCTGATGCGCTGTCCGTCGCCTGGCCCGATGGAGGGGAGATGCGTCAGTGGATGCGCGCCAGTTGGAAGCGCACTCCTTGGGTTGTGGACCCCTTTCACTGTAATGTTCCTTTTTTTGTTTCCTGAATTTCCTTCTTCTGTCTTTCCAGCAATGCAAATCCAACTTCTTTTTTCTTTCCCGACCCTCTTTCCCTAGGCTGGGCTGCCTCACTTTATTCCTTGTCGTCGTCGCCGTCCGCTTGGCTTGTGGTCGAAACGATGGATGGACAGCTGGCTGCCGGGCCGCCGCCGGGGTGGTTGGTTTCTTGATTAAGCTGAGGGGTCAATGCTGCGAAGCTGCGAGCGTCAGATGCATGCGGGCAGGAGGCTGGTTCTTCTCTATCGCAATCGCAGCTACCGTAGGGTGACACTGTAAGTCCTGGTCCGCCGCTGTCTGTAGAACTTTGTGTGCGGTTGTACGCGTTGCGATGCGATGCGATGCGATGCGATGCGTGTTGTGTTTCCTCTCTCTCTCTTGCTTCGATTCGTCTCGTCGTTGTCTCGTATGTGCTTCACAGAAAAGGGAAAAACAAAAACACACAAACAAACTGCAAGATTCGGCAAGGGAAAAGAAGGTTTAGAAAAGAGCTGCAGGGGCAAGAACAAGGACGGGAGGGAAGAAGAAGAAAAGACCAAGCAGAGCAGAATCAAACACAGGAACAGGAACAAGACGTTGCATCAAATCCAGGGCAAATCGCCAATCCAGTGAGTGTTCAGGTGAATCAGATGAGCAAAAACCAGCCCTACAACTTTGCTTTGGGTTCTTGACTTCGATATCTCTCAAGGCGGTTCAACGACAAGGGAAAGAAATGTCAGGGGCAGTTCAGGTGTATTTCTTGGAAGACACCCCTGCGTTCGTAGAAAAACCTGAAAGCTTCCAGTCTTTTGGCCCAGTTCCCTCACAACCACCAAGCACCGGCACGGCCACAGGGCCACTAAACAGCTGAGCTTGTCAAGGCTTGTGATCTCCGGTCGAGGCTGTGTCGGCTGTGTTTGAACCGTAGCTTGTCGTGTAGGTAGGTAGTCGAGGTCGTCGAGGACGGTGGATGGCGATTGATGGCGATATCGCCACAGGGGAAATACCACCCACTAATAACTATTCGTTATTCGCTATTCGTAGTCGGAGTGGTGGTGGTGGTCACGGTGTTGCTACAACCACTCTGGTGTGCCTCGCCAGTGCAGTTTGAGTCGCCAGGGGCCAAGTAATCAGAGTCGATGGATGGATGGATGGATGGTTCGAAGTGGTTCGAAGTGGTGGTGGTTGTCTTTGCTTTGCAGTGGTTGAGAGGGTAACAAACGATTGGTGGTGAAGAGCTTGTTTCGTTTTTTTCGACACCGACACTGACACCCTTTGCGCAGCGCAGTTGAAGTCGTAGCTTGAAGATTTGAAGGGGACTGGGTTGAAAGTCGAAGCAAAAAGGTTCGCTTGGTTTAACAGGGTCAAAGTATACAAATTAGAAAAATGTGCTGAATGAATGTTATGATGGCATGAGGTCGTTGGTGGTTCGCTCGGTTGGAGCGATGGTGGAGCTAGAAGTCTTTGTTCACGACATCACCACTTTAGGAGGTGTGGAAGAAGAGGTCAAGAAACCTCGAAACGAGACAAAGGATTTCTATGCATAGAGGAAGATCCTTTTCTTCTTCTTCCTGTTTTGTTTTGTTTTGTTTTCTTCTTGTTGACATCCCGAACGAAAACAGTACTGCGCTCAAGCTCTCAGCCAATGCAAAAGCAGGTCTCAACGAGGCAGCCTGCAGCGCATCGATCGTTCGCAGGCATGGCGGCGCATGGCAACCGACAACAATGTCGCGAGCATTGCCTCACCTCGCGAGCTGTAGCTTTTCCTTTGAAAGAACAGGTTGGCCCGCCTCGAGTCGCGTTTTCTTTGCCTTTAAGCTTCGATGGGTTGGAGCGGTTTCTTTATGTTGTCGGCGGCGGTCTTTGGCGTTGGTTGAGAACTTGAACGGGAGCGCGACTTACACCCAACTTCCGCTTGCTACACTCCTACACTACTACACTACTAACGTCCATTTTTATCATCCAACTGTTAATGTAACTTGTCACTATTAGCTAGGTACAATGAGAGATAGGTATCCTCTTCCGGAACCCTCGTTTTCTGCGAAACTCGAGTCCTCTCTTTGTCTCTCCCACCTTACAACAATGAGGTTCCCGTCCCTCGGAGAACGCATGGTTACCCGCATTAGATCCCCTCCGTCCCAGTCGTCCACCCTCCGAGTCCAGCAGTCCAGTGACTTATCCCGCCCCGTCCGATGCACAACGCTTTTACAGGTTCCTTTCTTTGAGACAGGTTCATCCATATCCAGCTCTTTTCTGCTTGCGGCGGCCGAAACTGGAAGATAGAATGTATGTTGAAAGAGCGTAAGAAATGGATGTAAGGGAGGGATAAATGTTTTTCTTATCCTGTCTTTTTCTGTGTATCTGAGGGGTTGGTGTCACTGCATTGTCAAAGTCAACTGTCGCCCGGATGCGATAAGGATGCACGAACCTCAGATTCCGTCCCAACTAAACTACGACATTGATTACCCATGGGATGCTGGTGCAGTAACTGCCCTGTCTGCATAGTAAATCGGCTGGAGCTTTGACCCAGCGACATCAAAAGCACATCCATCTCCTCGCATCTCGTCAAGCCTTTTCCATCGAAGCTGCCTCCGGAGGCCGTCAGTTGTCTCGAAGCGAAGAATTAGAGCTTTGGAAATAGATCTGATGAATGAACAGCTAGGAGTATGCATGGGTGGTGATGGTCGCCGTCACGAGCGCCGACGGGCCGAACCTCATTCGCGTGGTGAAGGTCTAACCACCATCCGAGCGCAGGAGAGATGAAAGCAGAGGCCGCGTTTGGAGAGTCACTATTCATCTCATCTCTCTGAATTGATGGGCTCGCCGGCATATCCTGAACATTCAATGTCCGCGATCGTGATGAACACCGAGAAGATTCAACGTGGGAAGAGGCTGTCGGATTCAATGCCAAGGACGACGAAGGACAAGACCACTGACATCAACGTGTGGATGCATCGCGCTCGCAAAGCAATTGAACTTCACTTGGCATTTTGAAGCTCTGATTGAAGAAGCTCGAGGTTGGGATCCGCTCGCTTGTCTTATCGTACTCACCGCCTGGTCTTTCCGCCATAAAATTTCACAAAGTAGCTTCTCTTTGCATGAACAACCAAGAAACCAATCACGACATGGAACCTTGCTTGCTTGCTTAATGTTTGTTTGCTTGGTCTTAACTTCATTTGTTTTGAACTTCTATTCTTACAGATACAGTTCGCGTTGGCGTTGCGCGTTCGCTTATGTCGCCCGCTCGTTCCATGAAACCCCCCAGAAAGTACCCCGGATTTGCCGCCGAATCGTTTGTCGGGAACCAGAAAAAAGAGTTGAACCGGAAACACATAAATGGAAAAGAATAACCTCGTAAACCGTTTGCGTAAAAGATAAAAAAAATCACTGAAAGTCAGTTCTGATGAAAGATATTGATCAAAAGAATCGCAGAAAAATCGAATCGCTGGCAAGTCGTTGAGCCACGCATTGGCCATGCCGGTCGTGACGTCTTTTGTCGTTCGCCAATCAACGCCCGAAACGCATGTCGCCCAGTCCCTAGTAACGCCAACCAACCACAGAAAATCACCCCAGATCCAAGATTGAAGAAAGAAGAACGCAATCATGTAACGCTCTAGCTCATGTCCATCTCGCTGGCAACATCAAAGATGGATGGGCCAGCATTGGTGGGCCTGGTTGTTTGAGAGGCATCCATTGTGACAGGGCCATCGAAAACAGGCGGTGTTCCCTTGAGATTTTGAAGCATGCCGTCGGCAGTCTTGCTGACAAGTCGCCCTTGACGAAGGTTCTCGGCGAATAAGAAGTACCCTTCGGTAGCCTCAACCAGGTACGCCTGCAGACCACGGCTTTCCAATAGGATCTTGGCATTGGTGACGGGGTAGTGGTTCTCGATGTAGCGCGCCCAACCACGAGCTGCGACTTGGATATTTTCGCCGATTCGGGCCCACCCGATGCCGAGATGGACGGTGAAGTCGTCAACAATTGGGCCGGCCAGCGAATCCGATGAGGCGGTCATTGGGTTGGAGGTGTCGCGCAATGGGCTGCCGCCGCGACTGGTGGGATTGCTGTTGGAGGAGCGAGCATCGAGCCGTTGCGATTTGTGGCTGCGCAGGGATGGTCTTTCTTGGGACATTTGTTGCTGCAAGCTGAGAGCCTCTTCGGACTTGCGCGCCGCTTCGAGGGCAGCCTTCTCGTCGACCCAGGTGCCGGATTGGCTGCTGGCATCTGCGACATATCCGCTTTTCTTTCTGATGAGGATCATTCCGGGGCCGTAGACCCATTCGTCTTCCGACTCCTTGATGACGGACTCAACAATTTTCTCAGGAGGATCGAGGTTGACGGCGGCTTCATCGCGCGAGCGTTTGCGGCCGGCCGCGGAGCAGTTGCGGAGGAGTTGCGGCCATGAGACGGGCTGGCTGAGCGAGGCTTGTTGGTCCAGGTAGGACTTGCCAAACGAGAAGTTGTGGGCGACCTGTGCTGGCATGGTGACGACGGGCGACGAGGCGTAGTAGCGGTCGAAAGACGGCATGATGGGTGGTACCTGTTCAGCACTCGGTAAATGTGTAAAGCGAGGGCGTGTAGGTCGCAGGTGATCCGACACTAGTCAGATCAGACACGTGGTGATATGATTTTGAGTGTAGTAGACGACAGCGTCTAGAAGAAGGAATTGGCCGGAGGGTATCAATGTAGATGGCCAGAAGAGGGAGGATGTGGTGTCGTGATTGGGAGGTGACGACTTGAACGTCCTACGAGGTAAGGTGTAAGTGATGGTATAAGCTGGCGCCAAGGTTTGATTGGTATAAGCCAGAGTAAGGATGGTTGATAGACGAGCAGGCTGGAGGTGACCTGCAGGAGACGACGAGGAGGAGGAGGACGGGAGGGAGGTCTTATATCGTTTGGGAGCCTCGTGATCAGGAAGAGTGGTGTTGGTGGAGGAAGGTAGAGGTAGATATAAGTGAGAGTGGTGAGGAAGGAAAGAGAGGAAGAGTAGGATGGGACGGAAGAAGAGGGAAGTGGCGGAGGAGGGTGTGTAGAAAAAAGAATGGAGCGAGAGAGGAACGGGGATCCGAGGACAATCAGATCACAGAAGTGGAAGAGATGGAAGAGGAAGTAGAGAAGTGAAGTAGCAGGTACTGTGTGAGGGATGGGGATGGATGGGGATGCAGGCGGCGAAATGTGGGAGAGCAAAAAGAGAGGCAGAAGACGGGGACCTGCGAGACCTCAGACCCCAGGCCATCCTGGAGCGTTGGAGGTCGTGGACGTGGACCATGGACCGTGGTCCATTGTGTGGAAGCGCAAATGTGTGTGGAAGCTGGAGGCGCGCGAGGGTGCGAGACTGGCGAGACTGTGTGCATGGCACGAGAAAGGCAGACAGAAAAGGCAATCGAGCTGACAGGCGCACAGCTGCCGGCTGGCATGGACGGGAGAGATTTCGATGCCACTTGCCAGCATCTGCCAATCCTTGCCGGCTATTGGCCAGGACGCCATGACCGACAGTAGCAGTGCCGGCAGCACAGGCCGCGGCAGCCAGTGCAGGTACAAAGGTACAAGCTTGCTCAGGTACATCGCGCCAGGAACCGCCAAGCAACGCTAGGGTGCGGCAATCGCCTGTTTGATCTCCAATTGGCTTTCGGAGGATAAAGCGGGCCATAGCTACTTCAAGGTATCTCATTGGCTTGTTGATTCTGGGGCAGAAGAAGTCCAGTTTTCTTGCGGAACATCTCATAGCTCCGAATCCGGTTAGCCTGGCAGACAACCTGAAATGTTCCTAGGGCGGACGGTTTACCCCCTTGTACACAAAAACAGAAAAGGGTGGCCGGCAACCCGCCTCGCTTTTTTTTTTTTTGAGAGCCAAGCCCGCGTTGGCCGTCCCCACTCGGAACGCGACTCTCTTCAGAAATCCAAAATGTCACCGAGCCTGATCCTGTGCCGCCGTTGAGAAGGAAGATGGCTCGTGCACTGTCAGAGCCCGTCTCGCTTTTTCCCGGTGAGGCCGGGCGGCAGATTCCATCAAACCGACTGAATTCCGTGCCCCGTGAATGGCTCCACTCTTTGCGGGCTTCCCCACTTTCGCACTTTCCGTTTTGCTTCCAGCTGCATCAGCCAATGATCTGGCACAACTCTTGAGCCTCTTTTCCATTTTCCCACCCCTTCCTCTTGCAGCTCCCGGTCAGCTGACCACTTGCCTGCCGAGCAGACGCCATCTCAGAGTCTGTCAGTGCACCATTCTCGCAGCAGGTATCTTCGTACCCCAGACCGCCTGATAAGGTCCCCAATTGTGCAACAGATAACAAAGTTGTGCAAGTTGTGTCGTGTAACCGAACCTGACCGAGAGCTCCTCGCTCCTCGCTCCCGTCCTCTGTGTCAGTCTGTCCATCCCTTCCCATCTTCGTCCCTTCCATCCTGTCCCCTCCCGCAAGATCTCACACGACTGGGCGGCTCGGCTCGACTTGACTCGAAACACACAGCCCTTTCCTGCAAATCATGTCCCAATTCTATTCATTTATCCATCACCCTCCCTCACCAACCAGCCTCACTCGCGCGAGTGCACCGCCTTGGTTGCCCAATTTGCTTCCCACGACGTAACAAAATGGAGACAGAACCCTGAAGAGCGAGCCATGTCAGGACTGCTGGCTCGACGATCACCCAGGTGGTGGAGTTTGCCATGATGATCCCTTATTTTATAAGTGTATTTTTATTGTATCCGGCAACGACAAACAATCTACCTAACAACGACACAGCTTCGGTTCAAAAGGCAGTTCCAACGAGTGGCGGACTGTCCTGTTCTCTTTGATAACAATGCCATCACGATGCATCAACCACACATCACCCATCACCATGACCGCCAAGCCATTACCTCATTCTTCATCTTAGACCACCAAGTGCTGCATTATATAAGCCAACAAGCTCAACTTTTTTTTTATCATAGAGCCACCAGAGTCTCTTCATCACATCTCATTTCACCCTCTTCAAGCTTCCCCTTCACAAATGCGCCAGCGGCGCCTCCTCCGGCTCATCAACCCCCTCCGCCCTGACATCAACAAACACAACCCCATCATCCGTATGATTCTCCGTCCCTCCATACAATCCCACCATCCCGGGCGTCCTCAGTCCCTGCGGACTTGGCTCTCTTCTGCCCCCATGTCTCAATCGCCTCTGCGTCCGACTAGTCGTCGGCGTCCTCTGCTCCTGCGAGAATGATGTCCGCCAACCGGCAGGGACCGTATACGCCCCTTGTCCGAGTAGTCGACTCTGATGCCTTGCTTCGGGCAAGTTCTGCGGTGTCCGAGGCTGCGAGGACGCGGGAAGGGAGTCATTATAGACCCGAAACGTTGCTGGGGTCCTAGCGGGAGTGGTAGCGGGCAGTCTGGGCGTCGTTACGGGCTGGCGAGATGGTGTGGTAGGGGATTCGATGACCGGTGCAGGGCGGGTGCTGCTGGTGCTGACGCTGGTGGGTGAGGCGGCAGCCGGGGTACGGCTTCTGCTGCTGGCAAGACGCTCTAAGCGTTCAGAGGGTGAGCTACCGTGACGGGGAAGAGCGGCAGTCATGCTTCTGGTAAAACGGACGAAGGAGGACGGGGTGTGCGAGGCTGAGGTGGTACGGGAGCCCGGGGTAGCATTAGGGGTGCCGTCCCGACGATGGCTTCCATCGGCATTCGGGGTCGTGCCCTGGCAATGACCCTTAGTCAAGCTGAACGGATATCCATAAAGTCATGGTATCTACTTACCTCACCGGGACGAGATGCGGAGGCGGGTTTTGCTGCAGAGGAGGGAGTGGCCGTCCGGGTCCTGATGGTCAGATTCTGGAACGAGAGTTCGAATTGCTCAAAAGTACGGGCCCCGCCTCTGTTGCTACGGCGAGCAGACGACGTCCCAGTCCGTGGTGTCGTTTCCTGGCTCGCAACCGTCTGGCCAACCGAGCTTTGGGCCGGCGATCGAATGTTGCTCCCAATTCTTCGGCCGGACCTTGGCGTTCTAATAGGCAGCTGACTTCGAGACGAGCTAGCTTGGGGCTGCTGGTCAAGATCACGCTCATCTCCAGCACCATCAACAGACTGCTCGCAGTTACGCTGGTCAAAGGAGACATTGGGGCACGGCGGCCGGGCAGTGGGGACCACTTCGGTCTGCTCTTCAGGGAAGCGGGCTGGCAAAACGGGGAGCTGGACAGGTTGTTCTGCACTGTCATGATCGGGGATGTCTGTCTCCTCATCACTGTCGCTGTAGTCCGGCAACGATGGGGATGAGGCTACCGATGTCGCGTTTTCAGAGGCGCGTGTGCGGAAGGGCCATTTTCTCTTGCTGCTGACCCGGCGGTAGCCCCTGCGGCGGTCTTCGACTTCTTGCACCTCTGCCATGGTTAAGGCGAGGACGGTAGGTCGGAGGCGGAGCATGATGGGCGGTGCTGGGTGTACCTGATGAGGTCGTTGTCGTCAAAGAAACAGAAAAGAGTACACAATTTTGAAAGGAATCTAGGTTGGAGGTTATGAGAAGGACGTTGAAGCTCATCTTTACTGGTCCAAACGTCATCTTGCCGTCCTGGATCTGTCCGGCTCTTTCCTTACAAGAAGTGCTATCGATGGTGGTTTGGGAAGTAAGCACGAACGATGTCGGTTGGCATGGTCCCGCGAACCGTCCTTATGGAGGTAAGTACGAGAGGGCAATCGCCAAGCAAACAAAGCTGAGGAAGGTCCTGACGACTTCCGGTCATTCCTTGTGACAAACGACCTAGCCGTAGTAGCAAGAGAGCATTCAACAAGCCATTCATCTTCAAGGCTCGACGGTTTCCCCCCCAAGATCAAGTGTATTTTTGCCTTTGTGCCCCTGGAACATGAAGAACCTGGAAGCTTGAGGCCAAGGCTGTTGTAGTGCAAGAACATCAGATTCTCAAACTACCGGTAAACGAGAAGTTGCACGAGAACAGACCAAATGATAATCCCGTATCGGTACTTTTCAGATCAATTGAGTCCATCCTTTGAGGTTTGTCAGCATCTCTACACGAGACGAGGGAGGCGGGGTCAGAGAAGGCGTTCAATATGGTAGAGTTGCCAAAGTCTGCTAAACAAACCATGCACTAACAATTCACGATGCGCAGTCCACCACTCGACGACGGAGACGTCTGATGACAGCGAAACAAGCTCTCCAGCATTGCTCTTGTTCTCAAGAGATAGATGAATCCAAGAGCCTTCAGTCTCAAATTCTCTTATCTGCCATCCACGCAAGGCCCGGATGTATTGTGCATGTCGAAGCGGCAGCTAACGCAGGAGTGCGTTAACGCACCTCCCGTCCCAATCTATGCGGGAGCACGGTTTCTTTAACAACCAGAATCCAAACTTCAATCCAGTTGCAAGAGTCCAAGCTTCGTGATGGATCTCGCTGGCATCAACATCAGCATCACCTCGAATCGCTAATTTCGTACCGTGGCCGAAGCGTTGATTAAAAAAGGCAGTACCGAGATAACCGGCAATCACCTTTTCCTGTCGACTTCCAAGGCAATTGTTGGACATTTGACACATTGGATAGCCCTGTCAGCGCTTGTCAATCCTGCGGTAGTGTACTATGATTAGAGATACCTGCCTTCCCAAGTGGCCGGTAACGTCTTCCTTGTCGGCTTCCATGTTTCTGTGCATGAGCATCTCGCATCCCTTTTTAAGAGGAAGAGGGTCAAAGAGTCGTCCGCGTCATGGTAAAGATGGATCCCAAGGAAGTTCCCAACACCAGTCGCCGGAGAGTGACGCCGCAAGAGTGGATTTTGGCGGAGCCGTCTGGCCGCCTGAAATAAGAGGTGACAGCAGGTCCCATCCACTGTATTTGATGGACCTGTCGTACCTCGCTAGCGGGAGCCTAGAAAAGGTGGATTCTGTCAAGAGAATGGATGCGAGCTTGACGATTCGATTGATTCGACTTTACTGTAATTGTTCTCTTTCTCAACCACTCGCATATCCATTCAAGGAACACTTCAGTTTCAGTTTGGACGTGGACTCCATCCGTCGACGCGCGCGAGTTGGAAAGTGGAAGCACAGTTCAGCTACACTACTTACCCTGGGAGTATCTAGAGGTACTAGCCCATCCGCGACTGTCTCCATTTTCCCTCTCGCACTTGCAGCTGGACTGGCAGAAGAAACAGAAGAGAACTGGCAACTCGGAAACCCTCACCGACTTCTATCCCCGACCATCACCGGCCGTCCCATAGACTCCCATCGATTCAACCCATTCAATCCCCGATCGACCTTTGGCAGCGACCGACCGTACCGACCGGCCGCCCCCATTGTCTCCCTCAACAGGTTGAAGTTGACACAAACGGTACGTACCGTGTACTATACTACCTGGAACTTTTGGCTTCAACTTTAAACCTCCACCTCGTCCGCCCATCATCTCCTGAATTCCGCATTCATATTGCTGTTTCTTCTGCCTCCCGACTGCACCGTTCGCATCACCGCAACGCACCGCACTGCCCGCACCGCAATCCGCAGTCGTGGCCTTGCATCAGCTTGGCCAGCGCACCTCCCAGAAAAAAAGCCACCATCGCGGTCCCCCGTGCCGAACCCCCCCCCCCCCCCCCCTGCTCCCCGGGTACCCTGGAGGTTGATTGGAGCTTCCTCATCTCCTTGTTCCATTCTAGTCCAGCGCGGCTACCAGGACTCGTCGACCAGACTGCCACTGCCTCCTGTTCCAATGCCCAACACGCAACACCCGAACTGGTAATCTGACAAGCAGGGTTTAGTTCAACAGAGTCCAAAGCCAGAGTCGAGGGCAGTCAGACCACTACCGACGCATGTCATCCTTCCAACATACCCTACATACCATCTCTTCAGCATCTCCTTACCCCGAGCCATCGACCGCTTCGATTGACCCCCCCGGACCGCACTTGACCGAACATTGTCCTCGACCCTCCTCGCCCCTTCAGCCACGACTCTACACTCCACCAGCTATATGCTTGATGCATAGCCCTGGTGGTTCATAGCTTGGTTTCCATACGACCGTCGCCATAGTACTGTATTCAGCCCATCCTTCGCTTGGCGACGTCGCCCCTTAACAAAATGAACGGAGACTTCAGCTTGTCCCAAGCACTTGGCGGCTTACGAATCGCCAACCTCGACGATGACGACTCCGTCAATTCCGCAGAGAACGAACAGACAACCCCCGATGCTCCCGCCAATCAGTCCTCCCCGAGCCATCAAGATAAAACGAACAATGCCCCCCAGACGACTTCTCAGCCTGCACAGCCTCCTTCTCAGCGGACACCGTTGGACCTAGAACGTCAGGTTACCCCTCAAGACCCCCCGCAGCGCCCGCCCCATACATACGAATCCGCCGCCGCGCTTCTCAAGAACGCCCAAGACAACCTCAACGCCCGCGGATATCCTCCGACTAGTCAACAATTGCAAGCAGGAAATGGGAATCGGCCACCAAACTCGAGACCTAATACCGGAGGGGCACTACAGTCAATGGAGGTCGATCCGCAGCGGGGAGCATACCACGGACATGGACACGGGAATGCGTATGGGGACCTACGGAACGAGCTAAGGAACGAAATCAAGACCGACACTTCCCGGAGTTCTCTATACGGTGTGCCGACTATTTCTAGGAGCGACTCTAGGCGTGCGCCCCCTGGTGCCCCTACACGAGAGCCGAGTCGATCATACCGCCAAGGCCGGCCCGGTCCCGGTCCTCCCATGGGCGTCGATCCTAACGGCGCGTTGCCTCCTAGGAGGAGCTCACGCGGGGTTGGAGGCGGATATTCTCAGATCCCGGGTATCCCTGTAGCCGCGCCGGGCACCTATACGTCAGAATCGCGGCTGGGAGAAGTACCACCCATGCTCTCCACCAGCAGCGAGGAATGGAAAGACAGGGGTGCAGCAGTCGGCGTTAGGAGAGAGGTGGATGCCGACGGCAGGGTGACGATGAAGCCGGTCAAGAAAGGAGTGCGCGACTTCACCTTTGGGAGGATATTGGGAGAGGGCTCCTATAGCACGGTTTACCTTGCGACCGATCGCCAAACTCTGAGAGAATACGCCGTCAAGGTCCTAGAGAAGAAGCACATCATCAAGGAGAAGAAGATCAAATACGTTAACATCGAGAAGAACACCCTGAACCGGCTTACGGAGCACCCCGGTATCGTCCGCTTGTATTACACCTTTCAGGACGAGACTTCTCTGTATTACGTCCTCGATCTATGTACTGGCGGAGAGCTGTTGGGCGTGCTTAAGAAGACGGGGACGTTCGACGTGGAATGCACAAGGTTCTATGGCGCTCAAATATTGGACGCTATCGACTACATGCACTCGAGAGGTGTCATCCACCGTGATCTGAAGCCCGAGAACGTGCTCCTGGACGAACAGATGCACGTCAAAATCACAGACTTTGGTACTGCCAAGCTGCTGCGAGACCCTCGAGATCCCAGACCACCAGAGGAGACACCGGGGCAGAGTGGCGAGGATGACGAGCGAGCGGCATCGTTCGTGGGTACTGCTGAATACGTAAGCCCAGAGCTCCTGACGGAAAAGTCAGCGAGCACAGCCAGCGATATATGGGCCTTTGGATGCATTGTCTACCAACTCCTCGCCGGTCGGCCGCCCTTTAAGGCAGGAACCGAGTATCTTACTTTCCAGAAGATCGTCAAACTCGAGTACGAATTCCCGCCTGGTTTCCCACCCGCCGCGCGCGATTTGGTAGAACGATGTCTCGTGCTGGATCCTGCTCAGCGCTTCACGGTCGAGCATATCAAGAAGCACGAGTTCTTTGCCGGACATCCGTTTGGCAAGGAGCTGTGGAGGATGAAGGCACCGCGGTTGAGGCCTTACGTACCGGGATCTCAGGAGCAGCAACCGCAAATGATGCACTTGGGCGGAGGTGGGTCGAATTCGAATCATAATCACCCTATGCCCATGGGCAACCCAAGCTCAACAAGAGGCACCACCACTCAAGGGGGACCGGCCAATAACGTCAACCGACCTGCTAGGATCATCACCGAACTACCTCCTCCTACGCAACTGGATCTTGACTGGTCACCCGTGCTGACGAAAAACAACGAGCGCATCCTCAAGCTGGGCGACCTGATGGTCGTGTCGTCGCCGATACCGCACAGCCCACACGGCAAGGAAGGCGGAGAAGGGCATAAGAAGCTGGCTCGCTTCTTTGGCGGCAGTACTACTAAAAAGAGACAGCGGCTTGTCATGATCACCTCGAGCGGCCGCATCGTGTTTGCGCCAGCCGGCGGCGAGGAGAAGAAGGCGAAGCAGGAGATTTCGCTTCTGGCTTCGGATTGCACGTGGAAAACACAAATCGACGCTAAGGGCCAGCCGGTTTGGTGTGTCGACACGGTGAGTAACTACCAGCCCTCCCCTTCCCGTGGACAGCCCCTCTTCATCAGGTGATATCGATATTGATGCTAATGTTCAAGGACACCCCAAATCCAGGGCGGCGTACACTACACCTTTGAAGAACCCAAGTCCTCGGAAAAACAACAAAAAGACAAATCCGACAAATCATCAGAAGGAGCAGGAAGCGACGGCGCCAACAGCAGCAAGTCCACGGTAGACGAGTGGATCGAGTCGCTGGAGCGGGCTAAGGACCTGGCGCTTTCCCAAAACCTGGTAGGTTCCAACGACAACTTTGGAGACATATCCATGTCGTCCAGCCCGGCGAGTTCGATGGTGAATATCGGGGGAGGTGGGCATCATAATGGAAGGGGACATGGAAACTACAGTGGCGGAGAGGGAGGATACAACATCAGTGATCGATCGGGCCGCAATCAGCTGACCAAGAGTCAGGCGAGCCTGGATGATAGCAGCAGTGTTACAAAGCGCAATCGGTTTAGTCGGAGGCAGTCGAAGAATGGGTTGGGGGCTGCTTTTTGAAGGTTGTGGTTGACCTTGAAGGGAAGAAGAAGAGGTGGATGACGACCAAGGGTGGTTCTATCCGATGGAAGGACAAATAGGGGCAGCAGAAGACAAGCAGACAGCGGCGGCAGTCAGTCAGTCAGTCAGTCAGCAGCAGCAGCGAAGGCAGCGAAAGATGGAGAAGGTACGAAATTCTAATACTGTTCACACACATTGTACATGCAACAAAAACGAACATTGGATGAAAGGCATTGCGATTCGGCTGTTTTTTTTTTTTTTTTTTTTTTTTTTTTTTGAGGACTGCGGAATGGCGGACAGCGTTCAAGGGCATGCGGAGAGGAAGGAGGATGGGGAAATCAGGGTCATCAGGTCTTAAGAGGAGGAAGAAGGCGGACAAAGGTGTGCCCCTGTTGGTGTTGAAGCCCAAGCTTGTCTGCCACAGTCACAGTCACAGGTTGAACATTTTTCTTCATCAGCGAAGAGAAACAGAGGGGAGATGGATGGCATGGATAACGAACTGCATTTGCACAGCGTATATACACATGTATTCTTTTTTTGCCTCTGCGGTTCTTTTTGCTTCTCCACCGCTCCGTGAAGGTCATGGAGGACCAGGACCGAGAGCTCAAGGCGATCTTGGAACAGATCGAACACCAATACGGTGTTAGGATCCGCTTTAAAGGACAGGAAGATCCTATCCAGATTCTCCGCTGCTTCTCCCAAGAACGCCAGGGCGGCTATGGGCAGCATCTTGAAGAGCTCGGTACTCGGTTAAGGTCATTGCGACAGTCTGGCAAGATTCAGTACTTGTCGCTCCGCCCAGCGGCGACAAACGTGCTATACGGATACTACTTCTCCAGGACCACGAGGACGACCCGTCAGCGTCTCAATATTGGAGTGTAGTAATTCTTGACATCCTTTTTTTTCTTGTTGTACGGAGGTCACTGCACTCGGTGTTAAAGCTCGAGGGGTTTAGCTGCCTGCTTATAACTCTCAAGACAAGCGAAGGTTAACAACCAAGGAAGCAAGGCAGGCAGCTGGCAGAGGAGGGAATGGAAAGCATACATATATACAACAAAAGCAAAAAAGTCAAACACAGACGGTCGTGGTGAGGGGGGGGGGGGGGGGGGGGGGGGGGGGGGGGGGGGGGGGGGGGGGGGGGGGGGGGGGGGGGGGGGGGGGGTGGTTTCATGGGGCAGACAAACGTACATATCTATTGTACATACAAGGAGCTTTTGTTACAGCTGCTAGTCTGTTGTTACTATATTTTAATCATGCTTGTTTTGATGGCGCGGTGCTAGTAGGAATGGAGTATGTTTACAAGTATCCAATTGAGTCTGTCTGCCTTTTGCTTTGTGGCATGATATAATATAGTAGAATCAGAATAAGTGGTATTGAAGTGTCAACTGGTCGAGGGGTCGTAGGAGTAAACCGAACACGTCACATCATACCTTCGGAATACTCATGAAAACATTCACGTATCTTTCCTACGGCATTTGAGCGAAATTCAAGACATTTCTTGGATCAAAGAATGCATAATAGACTTTGAGTGATGTGCTCCCAGATTTTTACGAGACATATCACAATTTTGTAACGGCCTTTCCCAACTACTACGAGAGGTATTGGACTGTCCATGACGTTCCGTTTATTTTTACGACCACTTCGAGTGTCAACTGGTATCTCTCAGGGGTGTCACGTGACCTCACCACCAGACCGTCCGCGTGCCAAGACGTGACATGCCAGTCTCCCTGTGGATGCGGTACCTCTCAAAGGTACCTTTTGGCCGAATGCCTTAACAATTTCTGGCTCCACCCCAACTCTGAACCTCCATCATTCAATCAATTGCTTGCTGACTGCGACTTGCGACCGCGACAGCCGCCCGCCCGCCCGCCCGCACACAGCTAACGAACGACGCGATCGACGCGCTTTCCCTTGAACCAAGAACCCCCCGAATTCGAGAAGCCCACATTGCGAAGCGATCCATATCCAACACCGAAACATAATTACACTAGGAGGACACGAAGCACGTAATAGACGAAAGACTGGAAGAAGTGGAAGTGATAACAAGTTGAATTTGGTACCACTCCCGCAGCGCAACACGAAATTTAATCGAGTACAAGTTTTCAACAAGAACAAAACAACAAAAGACAGACAAGATGCAGCCCCTGCAGCCCCAATACCGTGGATATGCACCAGGACCACCCGGACCACCAGGTCACCACCAAGTTGGACCGCCGCAAGGACCGCTGCAACATACACAGGTCCCTTTGCCTCCGCAGGCGGGAGCGGGTCATCATCCAGGGCCGGGAGGACCGAGAGGAGGACAGCATCATGTCCTACAACCGAGGAGAGGGGGGATTGGTGAGTTTTTGATGTTTCATTTCGTCAGTTTCATTTTGCAATCCGGGGAAGAAGGGAAAAGGTGAGGGAAGCCAAGGGAAAGGTAAACAGTTGATGATGCATAAACGTGGGATAAACGTCCAGATCTCCGCTTTTGCAGGTTGCTCCACCGCGACTAGTTCCAAACTTTCCAATGCTAGACCCGGAAGTCGGGGAACGGGGCACGGGGACCTGTCGATGGTTCAAGTTGACTCTTGGGGAGCGGGACTTGGACTTGGATGGGGGGCGAGTGGGCGACGACTGGGTCCGGGTCCCGTCGTTGTGCCTGGACACCTCAAGAAGTTGTGGTCCCGCCCGTCTCTGTCGCGGGTCCCGCCCGAGCCCCCCGTCGGCCGCGGTCGAACGAACGTGGTTTCGCGACGAGCTAAAGGGAAAGATTGTGGATTGTCCGACCGAGTTCGAGAGCGAACATCGAACATACATACATACTGCAAGCGCGAAACCCCACGCTCCTGCATCTTGGAACACAAGCATTGAACAACGAACTTGTGTACCGCACTTACCTTCTTTCCCAGTTTCTTTGGATCACTCTTCCCAGTTGGATATTTTTTTACTCTACACCCAACCGACGACCCTTGGCTTGTCCGACTCTGACCCTCCTCCTCCATCTCGCCGCCGGGCGCATTACCACAAATCTTTGATTACACATTTAACTAACCTCTCCGGTCTTTCTTCTTTCTTCACAGGGCCCATGATGTCGGCCGGTCCTGCTCACCACCAACTGCCCATGACCCAGGCGCAAATCCAACAAGAATCACACCGTCGCGAGGCCGTCAACCACCTGGCCAAGCTCCGGAGTCGCAAACCTACCGACAAGACCCTGCCCGATGGCGTCGAGGAGACTTTGGTCGGCGAGGGCGATGTCGCTGTTGCTTACAAGAAGCTACGCGATTTCGAGAGACGGCTGGATGCTACCATGAGTCGCAAGAGGTTGGATATTGTGGACTCGGTTAGCAGGAATGCAAAGGTGTGTACCTCTTCTTGCGGGACCAAGCCTTTGGTTGAGCATGACTGACACTCAACAGCGGTACAAGACACTCCGCGTTTGGATCACCAACACCGTCGAAGACCAGTACTGGCAAAATAACAACTTCAACGTCGACAGCTTCGACTTCCCCTCCAACCTCGAATCCACATACCGTGTCAAGATCGAAGGCCGACTACTCGACGACGAAGACGAGACCACAAAGGACGAGGAGGATGGGGACAAAATGGATACAACCGACGACAACACCAAGACAGTAACAAAGTCTGGAGCGAAACCCGTCCCCGCTAAGCCCGGCCAGCGCTACCGCTTCTCGCACTTCTTCAAAGCCCTCACAGTCGACTTCGACCAGCCCACCGCCTCAGGCCGTCTCCCCGTCGACACCACCTCGATAGAATGGAAGAAACCCGAGCGCACGCCCGCAGGTTCCAACCTGCCCGCCTCGGCCGACTTCGACGAGCTCACCTTCAAGCGCCACGGGGACGAGAATGTTAACATCACCATCAACCTCTACCGCCACGAAGACCCGGAGCGCTACGAGCTCTCGCCCGAGCTGTCGGACGTTATCGATATGACGGAGGCAACCCGCCAGGAAGCCGTTGCCGGCTTGTTCGAGTACATCAAGCTGATGAAGCTGCAAGAAGACGACGAGAAGCGCAACTTTCGGTGCGACGACCTGCTGCAGAAGCTGATAGGTAGCGAATCAGGCCACATTCCCCAGCTGAACGAATACGTCAATCCCCACTTGAAACCGTTGCCGCCCATCAAGCTGCCCTATACCATCCGCGTGGACCAGGAATTCCATTCTGCGCCGGACGCTCCCAAGCCAACAATCTACGACATCCGTGTCTCCGTCGACGACCCCCTGCGTTCGAAGCACTTGGTTCCCTTCATCCATAACCCTTCCTACGCGCAAACCCTCCGCGAAATTCATCAGCTAGATGAGTCCCTGGCGGTGCTCATCCAAGCCGTCGGCGACTCCAAGGCTAAACACACGTTCTTGACGTCTATGGCCACCGACCCCGTCGGCTTCGTCAAGAACTGGCTGTCAAGCCAGAAGCGGGATCTGGAGGTGATCATGGGCGAAGCGACGAGGGCCGGGGCGGCGGCGGAAGACCCCGTGGGAGATGAGTGGAGGAGGGGTGGGAAGGGGAGTGTTTGGGATACGAGTAATGCGCGGGAGAGTGTTAATGTGCTTTTGAGTAAGCAGGGGTTTGCTGCAGGGCATCGCTAGGCGCGGCGTGACTAAGGAGATTGAGAGAAGAAGAAGAAGAAGTGGGAATGGGAATGCGAGAGAAAATGAGGTTAGAGCAGCAGCAGCTGGATGGAGGCTAGTAGTTAGAATGGAAGAAGAAAAGGATGATGAGGACGGGAAGAAGAAGAAGGGTGGTGAGCAGAAGAAGAAGAAGAAGGATGAGAAGAGTGAGAATGAGAATAGGGATACTAGGACTAGGATGATTGAAAATGAACCAAACACCACCACCACCACCACCAAAAAAGAGGACCAAAAATTACATGTATACGTACCAGTGTTAGTACTAGTGTACCAGAACGAGAAACCGGAGAAAGAACTTCGGGAGATATGTCACCTTCAGGTTCGTTCCCAGGGCAGTATTAGTTTTGGACTTTTTAAAGTCGGGCAAGAGACCGAGACGGAGACGGGAGTCACGGGACGACGGAGCGGACAAGTCAGAGACAGAAGAGACATGGAGGGAAGAGAAAATAAGAGGAGAGGAAATAAGAGGGGAGATAAGAGTTACTGTTTTGAGGTAAACGTAGGTAGGTAGCCTTGAGTAGGTGGTACCTTAGTTAGTTAGTCTTGAGCGGATTGAAATGCGTCGTGAGTTACAAGCGATAACTGGCTGGCTAAAGGAGTGGTAAGTTGTGTTCGGAAGGCTGTTACAAGTCAAGTAGGATATTAGGTCATTCATTAGGTTATGTATAACATGGTTAATGGATACAAGTATAGAATAGGTGTAGAAAGAGAGAAGTTGGTTCGTTTTTTTGGGGAATGGGGCTGGCTGGCTGTCCGGTGATGGTGATGGATGTGTTCACCTCCTCGCTTCTCGGTCGGGCATAATTCGTGCTTTCAATCCAAGGTGTTGGTTCATCATCATCACCATCTGACACTGTCTCGTGTGCAGTGGGGTTGGGTTAGGTTAGGTTAGTAACATTGCGAGCTGGTTGTCGACGTTGTTGTCGGTTGTAGGGAGGAAGAGGAAGAAGAGGGACTTCTAGCCGGGACTACTATACCCTCTCCACGTTACACGATGATATATATATATATATATATATATATGTATATATATAATCCCGTTAGACTTTGATTGATCACCTCAGGCAGCGAGCTAGATATCTCTGCATATCTCTACGATCAAAGAATCAAGATCGAAAACGGACCAAGAATTGCTTCATGTTCACCTGCCCGGCCTGGGATCTGGATAGCATCGATAAACCAGCTTACCAAACGCATTTTGTTTTTTTTGTTCCTATMTCTAGAGGTACGCTGATATATAGCTAAACCTTTTCCATCTTCCCTACCTCTAGATACAAAAACCAGTGTACATAGCATGAGACAGTTTGCTCCTCGCCTGGCCTGGTCTTGGCAATTAGGAGTTGAGTGGCATCCATTTATTATTTTATTTTATTACTGCCTGCCTGAGTGCCATCTTAACCTGGTAGTGGTAGGTGAGAAATAGATTCCAACATAAGTGGAACTCCCTAGCAGCATTGTTGCTTCACGGTTTCTGGTATTCTTTAGCGTGGGTTAGCACTACCTATGGGTTCTCTTTGCGTTTCATGTAACCCGTAAGTAGAGGTAGGGTTGCTTGAGTGTGTGAAAAAGTGAGTGATAAATTAACAGCGGTTTTGCGGTTTTGGGAGGGGAAAATGGCAAGCTTGGGGTTTTCGAGGATGGGTGGAACCATACCTAGAGGTACCTATGGATTTTTGATGGATGGAATGAATGGGATGAGTGGCTTGGAGGTGAGGGAGATAGGTATTGTGCGAGTAAGTTGGTAAAACGGAGGGGTCATTGGGGTGATGATGAGTGACGGGGATTGAAAGATTTTTGTTGGGGGTACATACATAGGTAGTCTTGATGAGACGGAGGACTAAATGGAGGTGAATTCAGCGGGTTGTTGGTTAAGAACGGGAGGTCGTGAGGAGTCTTCTACCAAACAAAAGTGGTGGGATGATTATCTCATGCTAGTAGGTGAGGAATGGACGCAACCAGAAACAGCGATGGGAACAACGAGTATGTGTGTAGTGACAGTGACTGAAAAGCCTACTCATCAATTGATTTGATTCCCAGGGTATATGCGTATCCAACTACCAACTATCATATCATACGTAGTACCTTGCTGCTGCACCATACGACACCTAATCAACAAACAACCACGTCCACCAAGAGGAACATAAACACCTATACACCAAACCAACACCTATACTTGATAAGAGCCAAAGCCAAAGATGCTTTCTGCTTTTGGACACCCTTTTCCCCTACCTATCCCCCTTGCAACGCCTTGCTCCCATGTTCCCTCGTTTGCTCCACAGCCTATCCACAGCCTATCCAACACAATATATCCGACATCACATTCCGTTCAACAACACTCTGAAGAAGGACAGTTGATCACCCCTCAGCGCTCTCCTCCCTTATATCACTGAAAAACACCCCCCTCTCTCTTTCCACCCTCTCTCGTTCAGTCCACTCCCTCCCACCCCTCAGAATACCAGAGGTATTGCCCACTCCCGTTGGTTCTGCGTAAACCCTCCTCAGCTCCCGTTCCCGCGGACTAGCGAGTATCGCTGACGGCGTTGACGTCCCTACTGAGGTGGAAGGGGCTGTTGGTGGTCCGGAGAAGGGCGGGTAGTGTGAGGGAGGATAATTCGATGGGGGCGCGGTGGATGGCCGGAAGAGGGATTTTCGGGCGTTGAAGCGCTCTTGTCTTTCTGATCGTTCTGATCGTTCTGTTCTTTCGCGCTCGCCTTGTGGTAGGGTGGGTTGGTACTGAGTTTGGTACTGTGGCTGGGGCTGATATTGGGATTGTGAAGCAAATACCGTATTCCCCTGCCCCTGCCCAGCACCCTGCACAACCGGCACAGACCGCGAATGCTCCATCCCCAAAGGCGGCGCCCGCCTAACTCTACTAGGCGTGCTCATGAACCCTGCATCCGTCCTATCCAACCCTGGTAGCAACGACTCATCATCTTCATCGTCGTCGTCAAAGTCCATCGGTCCCAGGCCGAGGTTGCTAGCCTCAGCCGCTAGAGTCTGACTTGCCCTGAATGAACTCGAGGAGGGGTTATTCCGGGCGTTGACGAGCCGAGCGGATAGATTCGTCGGACGCATATCCGAGCTTCGGCCTGTTGGTTTCTCGATTGGTGCTGAGACCATTGGGGTCTCCGGTATTGGAGCCGCGAGTCTGCTTGCCGGTCGGCTTGCTGTTCGACTTGCTGGGCGGGAGTAGGAGGTAACGGGAGGGTCGGGGTTGGGGTGGTAGGGTTGGTACCCCTTTGGTGCCTTTGGCGGCGCTTGTTGAGCTGGTTGCTGGGCAGCTGATGGGGGAGCAGATCGTATAGGAAGCTGAACCGATTGTCGCGCTGCAGAGGGAAAGAGAAACGTCGACCTATCCCTCTCCCTCTCCCGCTCGGGTGGCATCTCCGAATTAACAAACCACTGGCTTACACTATTGCCAAAGTTCGCCGTCGTATCACCACCACTTCCCCTTTCCCTATCCCGATCTCTATACCTTCCCAAATGCCTCACACTCCTCCTCGAACTCAACAGCGTAGACATCCTAGGATCAAGCATACTAAACTCTCCTCCCCCCATCCCCATCCCCATCCCCATCTGTCGTTCTCTAACCGCCCCGGGGTTAACAACCCCCCACCACCCCTCCAACACGCCCACCGCCATCCTTCTCTCCTCCCTCTCCCTCAGCGCCTTCACCGCATTCCTCTTAGCAACCAAATGCAGCGCTTCATGCTCCCACCTCTGCAGACAACTCTTCACCGTCCCGTCAGCTTCCCACTCCTCCGCGTCCATCTCTGCCTCCCTCATCTCTGCGGCGCTATCCATCCAGTTCTCTAGATACCCCTCTAGCTCGGCGTCGGCGGCAGTATCCCTTATCTCTTGCGCGCGGCGGGAGATGGAAGACCAGTAGGACAGGGTTTCGTATAGGTCGGAGTGGTTGTGATCGAGGTGGAGGGCGTCAGCGTCTGCTGACAGGTCGTCGGACTCTAGGAGTGCGTTGAACCAGACGCTGAGACAGGATTGGGCGAGCGAGATCTTGTAGGAGTGGCGGAAGGAGCGCAGGGATGTCATCATCCTTTCGCGGCGGGCTTGTTCGGCTAAGAAAGGCCAGCGGTCGAGGACGGAGGCGATGGTGAAGCGCTTAGATTGCTTTGAGGCTTTGCGGGCGTAGTAAGCATTGCGCGTGGTGGAGGAGACGAGGGCTTCGCGCCATCGGTCCAAGCACGGCTTGGTGGTGCGGTAGAGGCAGATGAGGTTGGCGTTGTGGCGGGGGGTGAAGATGGCGTTGGAAGCGTCGAACCAGGTTGAGAGACAGGAGGAGAGGAGGTGGTCGGAGTAGAGGTAGTCGGCTTCGGATTCGGAGCGTTGGCGGATGGAAAGGGAGGTCTGCGTAGCGGAGAACCAGGTGGAGAGGACGGACTTTTTGGTGGTGGAGGCGGCGTGGTGCTGGAACAAGGCCAGACGCTGCTCCAGGAACCAGTGAGTCAAAGTGTCCTCGAGGGTTTCTTCGTCTTCGCGGATGTTCCATAGCTTGAGCTTCAGCTCCAGTTTCCAGGTGTCCACGGGATTAAGAAGCAACACAGCATCAGCCAGCAGACCGTCCCGACGGGCGTACTCGGCTTCTTCCCGCCAGTGCTCGAGACAGTTCCACTTGAGCGTGCGCTCGTCAGCCGCGCGAAACTTCCTAAGTGTCCGCAGCAACCGACTCTGCTCGTGCCAATCAGCCAGAATAATCTGACAATCCCGTGTAACCTTATGCACTCTGCACTTATACCCCGTGTACCTGAGATCCTCCGCCTCTTCTTGCCAGATATTAACCGCCTCGTCGAGGAGGAGTCTCTCATCCAGGGCAATAGCCATCTCATGATCATCCTGGACCTCCTTCGTCCTCGTAGCCCAGTGCGTCAAACTCCCCTTCATCGCCTTAAACACCGCAAAATCATCCGCCACCCTCCCCTTTTGCAGCCGATACCAGTGCATCACTCCCTCCCTCATCGTCTCCCTCTCTTCCGTCTGCTCGGCCACATTCCGTCTAACCTCCTGATGAAGCGCCACGGCCGTCCACGTTTGCAGCGCATGAATAAGCACAAAGTTCCTCGCCTTCGTTTCGTCCTGGATATGCTGCGCCCTCCACGCATCAAACGCTCTTTTCCTGACCAAGTGCCGTCTCGCAACCGCGGTACGATCCAGCTCTTCTCTTGCCTGATCCTGCCAGAAATTCAACATATTCTGTATCGTGAACACCTCGTACACCCTCGTGGCGCGCCGCTCCATCTTGTCGACCCACGCTTCATACTCGGCTTCCGCCTCGCGGCGCTCGCGCTCTTCGACAACAGCGACCATTTCCTCGAGCCATATCTCCAGGACTTCGGTCTTGATGTCTTCGTCGTCGATTTGCGTCGCGAGGGATAAGAGGCGGTGGTGATCCCGCTGGTGGCGGTTAAAGTGGTCGTGCCAGGATGTGAAGGCGTCGCGAAGCAGCGAGACGTCGTCTTCGGTTCGGAACATGCGCACTTTTGCTTCTTGATATTCGGGGTCAGGGTGTGGGGGGCGCGTAAAGCCATGGTGGTGACTGCTAGGCAGGGGCTCGTCTTTCGTGTTGACGGTCGTGTCGCTGGTTGCGCGGTGGACTTCGGAGAAATCGGTCCGCGGGGATTTGTGGTTGAGGTCGGTTTCGCCTACTGACGAGAAGGACATGGGACGGGGTCGTTCTTTGTTCGGTCTGCCGTATGCGGGCAAGGCGCCGGCGGCAACTTCCGCATTGTCGTAGTGGTGCGGTGCTCCGAATACGCGAGGGATGTGTCTGACCTTGTCGAGCACGGGATTGTGCGGTTGGAACGGTCGACCATCATCGCCGTAGTCCCGTACCGAGCTCTTCGACCTCGAAGCCAATTGACTCCTCCTCCCCTGGCCTTTCTCCGGTGACCTCCCCCTTCGGTTCAACAGCTGCTCCCTTTCTCGTTGCTGCTGTTCCCGTTGTTGCGCCAACGCTTCCAATCTCCTAGCCCTCTCGCCCCGAAGCGTATCCCCCGGCAAGGCATTCGGATCCGTAAAACTTGCCGACCGAGCCCTTGACCGAATCGGCAACCCTCCAAGCGCAAGCGGTCTCGAAACAGAACTATGTCTTCTCTTTGGTAGCAACCGTCGCAACTTGATATCCAATTCGCCGCCCGTGACGTCCTCATCATCACTAAATACCGAGGAAAACCCGCCCAGCGATCTGCCCGACACCGAGACACTTCTGGACCTAGACCTAGCAGCCTTATCCCGTGCCGTCAACCCCCCTCTTGCTCCCGCACTTGCTCCCCTCCCACCCGCCCCAGCAGGCGAATGATCCCGACTTCCCACCGGACTACTAGGCACATACTCCAACATAATGCCCATACCCGCTAAGACGGTTCGAAACCGATCCAACAAACTGGTTTCCCCTCTCGAGTTCGGCGCGCATCGCTGGCCCCCGATCTTAAAGATAAGCCGCGAGATATGCGAGGGCGCCTGGTCCGGATCTGGGTAGCCATGGGCGGGGAGGATCTGTTCGGCGGCTTGGAAGAGCGCGTTCGTGGGCAGGCGGTCGCGCTCGGGCAGGGAGGGGAGGATGGACTCGGCGAGGGTGACGATTTCGTGGAGGAGCTCGATGTCTGTGGCCGGGTTGCTGTGTTAGCTGCTGGAGGGGAAAAGAGAGGGGGGAGAGAAGGGGAGGGGGGAGCTGGAGGGGAAAGTGTACCTTCATTAGAGTAGTACGGCTCATTACTGTGAGCTTGAGCTTGAGCTTGTTGGGGGAAGCTGGTATTGGCGTTGGCATTAGTGTTGATGGCGCCATTGTTGATATTGGTACTACTGGCGCCGACCCCGAGCTGTTGTTGTCGCGAAGAGGATAACTGTTGTTGTAACTGTGATGGTAACCCGGCCCTGCCATCTCGGTGGTGGAGGGGCAGAGAGGATGGAGGCGGCATGTGAGAGGGCGCCGCCACCTCGAAGGCATGACTATGGAAAGCCTAATCCCGACTCTGATCAAAGCACGGTGCGCCGCCCTCGTATGACGATTGGATGGGCGTGGGTGATTTGTTGTTTTCTTTGCGATTGTAGAATGTAGTAGTGTTGCTGCTAACTGAAGCTTATAGGACGTAGGTAGGTGGGCAGGTAGATCGTCGGTATATCAGAATGCGACTGCGATAGAGCGAAAAACTGGCGATGCTGTGCTAGGCCGAGAATCGAGAGCGCGCTTGAAAAAATCGGGGGTTGTCGCAATTCCACTTCGACGACGACGGGGAGAAGAGACAAAATGTTTCGCGGTATACAACACGAGGTTTGTTTATCGTTATTCGACTGAGAAAAGGTCCGAGGTTTTCGAAACGAATGCAAATTGCGCAAAGCTGCAGAGGTCGCGAGGATGTGAACGAGGTATGGAGGGAGTTTCGCTGAGATCGAGGTTTGGCGATTGCGATTGCTGCTGCTGCTTCTTCCCGTCGAAGCGGGAGACGTAGCGTGGAGTTGGTGAACCAAATGCAGCAAAAGAGCCAAAGAGATTGTGGAGGAGACAAGACAAACACGACAAGAGATGCGACCGCTGGACGGGCAACCAACCACGCACTCACTGCACTGCGGAGCGGGAAACCCCATGCGATTGAGACGCGTGCGCAGAGGGTTGGTGAAAGGTACAGGCTGTGATTATGCTAACAAAATACCGTTTTATTGCTGCTGAGATTGTTAGCCTGGTATCAATTAGATGTATCGCTTGGCGCGCTGCCGCTAAATCGGTCCAAGTTGCAGCGAGCATGCTAGCGCACTGAGCTCAGATGAAAGGGGACTTCAGCCTTGCAGCTTCTTCAACCAGAACTCAGGTACCCGCCTAACAATAAGCTGATGAGAAGAAGACGCCAACGTCACAAGTGTCATCGCTTCCGACGCCATCGACAAGCTCACCTCACTTCCATCTCATCATCTTTTACTAAACACCTTGAGGCTTCCGAAGTTTTGAGTCCCGAACCTCTTCAGGTTATCAAGATGCAGCCCCAAAAAGCCACCGTCCGCCCAATCCAGCGGTTCGCTTCCGCCGTGTCCAAGTGCTCCGTCGAGGTAAGTGAAGCTATTCCCACCCATGTGCCCCCTCACCTGGGATTCCCTGCTCCAAAAGAGCCATCCCCGTCACTTCTCCCGAAACTTGAGACTAACCCCTACATACGTCAATAGTCCGCCGCCTACGGCAAATGCATTCTCGCAGACTACAACTCCGTTCATAAGGACTTGTGTGCCAAGGAGTTTATGCGGTTGAAAGATTGTTACTTGGTATGTAGTCCTTCCTCCTCATTGACTCTCCACATCCATTGTTTACTTGTACCACGTTTGAAAAAGGGGTTGGCAAGGCTGACATATGTGACACACACACACAGTTGGCAGCCAAGAAAGCTTAAGCTTAGTCTAGGGCAACCATAAAATAACAGAAATCTTTTCAACATTTCATCATTGATCATTGCTAGTCTATCCCACACATGTTTTGACTCGCTTTAACTTTTCCCACACACACTGCATCACACACATAACCCCATCTACCTTTCTAGTAGTATGTGTAGACTTAACTTAGAGCTTCAACAACCTAAGCAGAAAGGTAGCCTTCCCAACCTCCTGCTCCTCCTCCATGATGATTCCCTCCTCCTTCTCCTCCGGAATCTTCCCCTCCACATGCGTAACCTCATGCTTATCCAACGGCCTCCTGAGCGCCTTCTCAATCATAGCCATCTGGGTATCAAACACCTTCTCGATACCCGTCTCCTCGGGGTCCGCCGTGACCTTGTACTCCATCTTGATATCGTCCGTGGGCTGGAGACCGGCCTTCTTGCGCAGCCTCTGGACACGGTTGATGATCTCGCGCGCGAGACCCTCCTCGGCCAGGCCGGGGTAAATCTCGACGTCCAGGATAGTGAGCACGTCGTTGTCGGTGTTGGTCTCGAGGTTCTTGGAGCTGTCGTCCTCCTTGAGACCGCGCTTGACGACCAGGTCGCCGGCCTCGAGCGTGATGCCGTCGACGACGATCTTGCCCGTCTGCACGTAGCCCTGAACTTCGTCCGAGGTGACCGAGGGAAGAGCCTTCTTGACGCGGCCCATGTCCTTCTTGAGCTTCTTGCCGAGAACGGGCCAGTCGGCGGAGACGGAGTACTGGACACCGTGCTTGGCTTCGTCCGAGGTGAGGACGAGGTCGCGGACGTTGAGTTCCTCGGTGATGTAGCCCTTGAGCGACTCGATGTCGGCAAGGTACTGCTCGTCGTGGTGGATGACGACGAGGGTCTTGAGGGGCTGCTTGAGACCGACGGAACGCTTCTCGCGCGAGTAGCGGGCGAGCTCGATGACCTTCTGCATGCGCTGCACGCGGCGCTCAACGTCGGGGTTGTAAAGCTCCTTGCGGACCTCGGGGAAGGGGAGGAAGTGCACGGAGCGGGGGTCCTTGGCCTGGAGCTCCTTGGGGATGTGGGGAAGGAGCTTGAGGTAGATGGTATCGGTGAGGAAGGGGGTGAAGGGGGCGAGGCCACGGCAGAGGGTGAAGAGGACCTCGAAGAGGGTGTTGAGAGCGTGGAGGGTGTCGTTGAGACCGTTCTCGCCCTTGAGACGCTTGCGGTTGAAGCGGATGTACCAGTTGGTGGTGTTGTCGATAAGCTCGAGGAGGCGAGGGACGACAGTGTAGAGGCGGTAACCTGGACATGTTAGCATTGGACTTTAGCAACAAAAGGGGAACGACATACCCTTCATCTCCTCGTTGACAAACTCAAGCAGAGACTGGCACGAAGCAAGAATCCACTTGTCCATCACGTTCTCGTTGGAAGACTCCATCTTGGGGTCAAACACGTAGTCAACGTTCTCAATCTTCTTGAGGAGAGCAACCTGACCCTCAAAGAACTTGTAAGAGTTCCACAGAGGAAGGAGAACCTTGGCAACGACCTCCTTGACACCGGCCTCCTTGAAGCGGAGGGGCTCGGCACGCACAACAGGAGAGTTGATGAGGTATAGACGGAGGGCATCGGAACCATACTTGGTCATGACAAGAGTAGGGTCGGGGTAGTTCTTGAGACGCTTGGACATCTTCTTGCCATCCTCGGCAAGAACGATACCGTTGACGACGCAGTTCTTGAAAGGAGAGACACCAAAGAGGTGGGTACCCAAGACAAGGAGGGTGTAGAACCAGCCACGGGTCTGGTCGAGACCCTCGGCAATGAAATCACCGGGGAAGGACTTCTCAAACTTCTCGACGTTCTCGAAGGGGTAGTGCTGGGAGGCGTAGGGCATGGAACCAGACTCGAACCAGCAGTCAAAGACCTCCTCAACACGCTTGAGGACACCCTTGCCCTGCTTGCTGGGGATGGTGATGTGGTCGATCTTGTCACGGTGGAGATCGGTGATCTCGCCCTCATAGCCGGAAAGCTCCTTGAGTTCCTCGATGCTGCCAATGCAGACAATCTCCTCGCCATCGTCGCTCATCCACAGAGGAATGGGAGTACCCCAGTACCTGTTACGGGAGACGTTCCAGTCACGGGCGTTGGCAATCCAGCTAGCGAAACGCTTCTCCTTGACGAAAGAGGGAACCCAGTGGGAGCCCTCAATGTTTTTCAGCATCTGGGGGATGATGTCGGGGATGCGGATAAACCAAGAGGGGACGGCCTTGTAGATGAGGGGCTTGTCGGAGCGGTAGCACATGGGGTACGAGTGCTTGAGCTGGGACTCGACAACGAGCTTGCCCGAGTTCTTGAGGTGCTTGATGATGTGCTTGTCGGCCTCCTTGACGTGCATGCCAGCGAAATCGGAGACACGGTCAGTGTAGTGACCAGTCTCGGTGACCGGGTCGGGAGGAGGGCGCTTCTCGGTAACGATACCAGCCTCGACGGCCACGTTGTAATCGTCCTCACCGAAGGCGGGGGCCTGGTGGACGATACCGGTACCGCTGTCGTCGGTGACGTAGGTAGCGTTGAGGACCTTGAAGGCAACGTCCTTGTACTCGTCGTAGAAGTAGTTGAAAGGGGGCTCGTACTTCCAGCCGAGCATGTCCTTGCCCTTGATCTTCTCGAGCACCTTGAACTTGGCCTTCTTGGGGTCCTTGTAGAGGGTCGTCAGGAGCTTCTCGAGGATGATGTAGTTCTTTCCGGTCTTCTCATCGGCGATCTTGACGTATTCGAACTCGGGGTGGCAGGCCAGGCCGGTGTGGGAGGGGAGGGTCCATGGCGTGGTGGTCCAGGCAAGGAGGCAGGTGTTGGGGTCCTCGATCAGGGGGAAGGCGACAACGACGGCGGGATCGGTGACGTCCTGGTAGTTCTGGTTGGCCTCGAAGTTGGAGAGGGCGGTGGTGAGAGCAGTCGAGTAGGGCATGACGCGGTGGCCACGGTAGACCTGGCCCTTGTCGAACAGCTGCTTGAACACCCACCACTCGGACTCCATGAAGGTCGGGTCCATGGTCTTGTAGTCGTTGTCAAAGTCGATCCAGCGACCAAGACGCTCGATGGTGTGGCGCCACTCCTCGCGATACCTCATGACGATGGAACGGCACTCGGCGTTGTAGTTCTCGAGGCCGATCTCCATGACGGCGGCCTTGCCCGAGATGCCCAGCTTCTTGTCGATCTCGTGCTCGATGGGCAGGCCGTGGGTGTCCCAGCCGAAGCGGCGCTCGACGTGGAAGCCCTTCATGGACCAGTATCGGGGGATGATGTCCTTGATGGTCGACGCCAGCAAGTGGCCATAGTGGGGGAGGCCGGTCGCGAAGGGAGGGCCATCGTAGAAGGTGTAGAGAGGGTTGCCCTTGGACAGCTCGACCTGGGTCTCAAAGGCCTTGATCTCGCGCCATCTCTGGATGGTGTTCTCCTCTTCCTTGGGGAAATCGATCGACATGGTGGGCGGACGTTGAGAGTGGCCTGCGCGCGATATCGAGAGTTAGTCTGTTGTTGGTGTTGATGATTTCTCTGGTGTTGAGACAACAACAACAAAACAAAGAGATGAAAGAGTTTTCCCAGTCTGATGATATGCGCTACTAGAGTAGCAAACAGACCAACAGCTAGAAAGGAGGGTGTAGGGACCGGATCGACAGCCTGACTCACCTCTGTGTACGTTCCTGTCGCCGCGATGGTCGAAGAAAATGGCAGAGTGTGACTCGTTTTGCGGCGCAACAGAAAGTCAACCTCAGATTCCAGAACAATGCGACCGGCCGCTGCGGATTGGTGGGGGGGCAATCCGATAAAACAGAGGGGCAACACCAGATGGGACGGGCGGTTTGCGGGGTTGGTGTTATTGAGATATTAGAGACTTATTTACCCTCACAAACTTGGTGTGAATTTCAGTACTCACTAACGCTTGTACATGTTGCTGATAAGCACATGGTTCTGTTCCCCTGCATCCAGGCACTCTGCAGTCCAGTGCTGTTTGTCTGTTAGCTGGATACTCTAAGCAACACGTCTTTGAGCCCGTCCCCAACGCTGAAAAGACTTTTTGATATGACTTATTGGAAGTTATCATCATGCTAGTAGTGCCTGATTAAACATAATCCAAGTTGGGTTAGGCCATTGACAGAAGGAAGAAGGCATAAGCTGAATGTATAGAGACACCCAGCCAAGTTGACCAGAGGTCATAAGCTAACAAATACAGCCATTGGAGTGTGAGCTTAACAATTCCCACTGGCCAGATCCCTGCATGGTCCTTCAGTGGACTCCCCTGTTGTCCATCCAAACAAACCGGGGCCGAGTCGCACCTTGTTGACCACTTCGAGCCAGGTTCCGCCCGCTTCATTGTCGCGACAATTCACGACTCTCTGTTGACTCTCCGACACTTGGACAACACACATACAGAACTCGACACCATTCTGACTTCCGCCATACCTACTCATCCCGACGAAAGCAAGAGTCAACATGTCGTTCCTCTTTGGGAGAGCAAGGACAAGAACCAACGTCAGCGATCTGCCCCGACAAGCCCGCGAACATGTCGTCAAACTCGAGGGTCCCCAGGGTGCCGCAAAGGTAGAGGAGCTGGCCAAAGTACTATCACAAATGAAACAATTACTCCAAGGGACACATGGTACGTCACTTACACCCATATCCATATCCATATCCATATCCATATGCCCACCGGTTCCTCCGGCCAGCTTTCCTCCCGATTAACACTCTGCCTGTCTCCAACAGAACAAGAAGCCTCCCCCGAACAACAATACCAATTGGTCACCGGCATGATCGAAGAAGACCTCCTCTACCTCCTCGCGATCAACCTCTACCGCCTCCCCTTCGATTCCCGCAAGGACACCCAAGTCATCTTCTCCTACGTCTTCCGCTTCCGCCCACCCACCGCGCCCGCCCGCGCCGAACCGCTCGCCCTCGCCTACGTAGTGGAAAGACGTCCGCAGGTCCTGATCGAGCTATGCAAAGGGTACGACCACAAGGAAAGCGCACAACACGCGGGGACGGTTCTGAAAGAGCTCATCAAGAGCAGCGAGGCGGCCACGGCCGTGATTTTGTACGATGACGGCGACGAACAAGGGTCGAGTGCGAGGGGAGTCGGCGCGATTGATAGGAACAGGAAGCAGAGCGGGAATGGGATATTTTGGTCCTTCTTTGAGTGGATTGATAGGGGCTCGTTTGAAGTTGCGGCTGATGCGTTTACTACTTTCCGGGTATGTCCTCTTGTTTTCCCTCCTCTGTCTCCAGCCTTGCGCCCACTAACTCAAACACCGCCCAGGAACTCCTAACAAAACACAAAGACCTAATCCCCCACTACCTCCAAACAAACTTCGACCTCTTCTTCTCCAAATACAACTCCATCCTAATCCAATCCACCTCGTACGTCACCAAGCGCCAATCCATCAAACTCCTCGGCGAGATCCTGCTCGACCGATCAAACTACAACGTCATGACCGCCTACGTCGACCGCGGCGAGCACCTCAAGATCTGCATGAACTTGCTTAGGGACGACCGCAAGATGGTCCAGTACGAAGGGTTCCATGTGTTCAAGGTGTTTGTGGCTAACCCCCATAAGAGTGTGCCGGTGCAAAAGATTTTGTTGATGAATAGGGAAAAGTTACTGCACTTTTTGAGTCATTTCCTGGAGGATAGGACGGATGATGAGCAGTTTATTGACGAGAGGGAGTTTTTGATTAAGCAGATTAGGAATATGCCGTCTACGCCCGTGGTGCCGCAGCGGTAGCTGGTCTGTGAGGTGGAAGGGGGTGTTGCGACTTACGAGTAGAGGGGGGGATATATGGATAATGGAGGAGGTGTAGATGGTTTGGGAATGGCACAGTGGGCGTTTTTCTTTTCTTCCTTTCTACTTTCTTTCGGTTCGTATGGGGCGATGGGATGGAATCGGAACTGGCATGAACGGGATGGCATGACGGAACATGAGTAAAGTAGGTAATCACTATTAGATAACGAACTTAATGAAGATCAAAGCATCATATTCCCAACCTTATTCCGTCCGTTCCTTTTCTTTCTTCCCGACACTAGAATCAGCTTGACGAATTTTCGCTGCCGAAACCAACCGTGCCAGCGGTACAGACGTCAGTCAATCTCGGGATTGAGCCTGAAATGGGTGTTGATGTCCGATATTGTTGGTTGAAGATTGTAGATACCCAAGTGGTCGTTAAAAAAAAAAAACCCGAATAAACACAGTCCCATACCTTTCGCTTTCGTTAGGAAAGGCCGTTATAAAACTGTGATAGGGATCACAATTATTGAGAAACCCATTGACCAAAATCCATCAGGGATTCTTCTGTCTAGAAACTGCCTAGAAGTTAAGTTCAAAGGTATAATAAAGACGCTTGGATGTGTGATAGAGTACACCCAAGGTGTGATGTACTAATTGTGAGGTGTTCGGTTTATTTTTACGACCGCTCGATACTACCGTAGAAACTCGGGAAATCCGCCACCGTCGACCAACACGACCTGGACACTCAACGTTTTCACCTACCCCCTTCCCGCCAGTTTTCTCAGGGAAACAAAAATATCATCACGGGGATTAGCGGAATCAGGAGCACAGGTTTGACTACCAACCCTGGTTTTGCGTATTTCTCGTCAACCAACCTTTCTCTGCACCTTGGGCTCCTCCTCCCTCCCCCGTTACCACCCCCCTATAACCACCSTAGTCTCCCCTCCCATTCCTCCTCCCCTTTTTCTTCTTCCTCTCTCTCTCCGCCATCACCCTATTGAAAATCTCCCTCAATATTTTTTTCCTCCTCCTCCCTCTTATTCTTCTCCCTCTCCTCCTCCTTGCGCTTTGTAAGACCCAAACGAGTATTGATAACTTGATAAGTAGCGACAACAATTGCCACAATCAAGCCCCACCGCCCTGATGATGAAGTATACGGTGATCGTCCAGGMCGGGGTAGTGGTGGCGGCCGGGGTACAGATGGCTTTCTCGGCCTGGGTGAGGTCATATTTGTGCGTAGCAAAACTGATCAGAGAGTCGCACAGTGCAACTGAGGTATCTTCCTATCTCTACGTCTGAGGCGTTCCTAGAAGTGTTCGTAGGAGATGAGGCTCTGAGGCGTTCCTAGAATTGCTCGTAGGAGATAAGGCAGTGGCCGCTGCAATCGAAATCAGTATTCGTTTGTTCTCTTAATGTAATCCGGAGAGACTGTGGATAGCTTACGCGTGTTCAGTCCATGGTCAGGTCGAGCACGGTCACCGGCCGATGCGGTTTGTATATTCACTATCAGGCCTCTTACAAGTACATTAAGCAAACCACGGTCCCGTTCCCGATCTCGGTCCCGGTAATGACTACGTATCATTCYAAYTGTTTGGTAGCCTGTCCGGCAGAGAATTTGCATGACTGGAACTAGCCCTTGCGATGCGGCGGCGGGAGTACAGATGGAGGCCGCGGCGGTGGTAGTAACAGTGATGGTATGAGCAGAGGGGGTAACAACAGTACTAACGATATCAGTAACGGTAGCAGTAGTGGTAACAGTCGATTGTTGTTCTCGCCGTCGTCCTTCCTCCGGAGCAGCAACAACAGATTCCGAATCTTCAGGGCCGAGAGTGGATTGTCCGTCAGTCAAGAGAGCGTCACTCGGGGCATGACCTGCGTTGCTCGAGGTCGAGACATCGTAGCTAATATTGGTAGGGTAATTGCCGGTAATGGTCGTAGCGAGTGGCATAGACGTGGTGGGTGTCGTGACGAGCGACATCTGGGAGGTGACCGGCATCTTGGAGTGTTGTTGTTCTTTTGGGCAGGTTCTGGTTCCGCTTCTGTTGATGGTTCACTGCAGTGGTGTTGTGTTGTGGCTGAAGGGGGAAAAAAAGAAAAGAAGAACGAAACCAGTTGGTAGCAGGGAGGGGATGTTATTTATCATTTTTTTCAGTTCCTACCAGCCAGGTGGGTAGTTGGTTCGGGCTTAGACTGCGAAACGAAAAGAACTGAACCATTGACACCTGCGTTAGAAGCGAAACTACGAGGTGCTGCTGTGCGCGTGGACTTTCCCTCTCGATCATCATGACGAAGACGGGAGGACGGGAACATCTCCAGACGTTGGTAGTCACTTACTCTTATTTCCCTTTCCCTCCATGTCTCTGTCTCTGTCTTGTCCGCTCCGGAGTCCCGTCTAATGTATATTGTACATGAGCAACGGTGCTACGTCCAATCTATGGAAGTCTATTAACTCTGTCCTCCGGAATGAAATGTTTCGTCAGCTTGAGAAGGGATATTTGTCGTTCGCGACTTCATGCGATTGGGGTCGGGTTTTCCTTTCGTCCAGCAGGTTGATGTAGCGGGTATGAGCGGATGTGGCGGGCTTAAGCGGACATGGGCGGTTGTAGGCAACATCGCTTGTCTCCCAGCTCTTTCAGTCGGGGCGTGGGTGTGGTGTTGAAGATGGAGCGGCCTGTAGAGGGAGCAGCCCACTGTATAAAGAAAGATTTACCGATAGAAAGAGGTGAAAATGATGGATGACTGCGGCGTAGGTCATACTACCTGATACTAATCGGATCCCAAATCACAGTCAAGAGCCTCGGTTTCGCACACATGTTCGGTTTAATTCTACGACCACTTCGGACGGCCAAGAAGGTCAAGCAGATCCAGGAACACGATCAACATGGGGATGATGGGACAAGGTTCTCACATTGACAGAGGGAGCAGTATAAGATGATGATTTGCTACTCTTTGGAAACTGACTGTCTTTATAAAAGTAGAAGTAGCCCTGAAAATCTCCACACTGGCCCGGTTGCTCCCATTGCTGAGGCCGTATTCAGAAGCGTATACCAGTAACCAGTGTTTCCAAATCAAAATCCAATCCCAGTCCCATGGCTACCCGAGTAAGTTGCCCGTAAGTGTTCTTCTTCCAGTGCCAAAACATCTCTCCTACTCTTCAATCTCCACCGGTCCGGTTGCTCCCGTTGCTAAGGCGTATTCTGGAGCCTATACCTTTGGACCAATGTCTTCAAATCCATATCCACCAAATCCAAAAACATCTCTCCTACTATTCAATCTCCACCAGTCCGGTTGCTCCTGATACTGAGGTGTATGCTGGAGCGTAAAATCTGAACCAGTGTGTCTAAAACCAAAACCAAAACCAAAAACCAATGACATGACTGAGCAAGTTACATGTACCCGTTGGTGTTCTCCAAAACATCATAATCTCCACCAGAACTGGTTCGGTTGCTCCCGTTGCTAAGGCGTATTCCGGAGCGTAAACCATTGACTACCTCTAGGTAGTGTAATCCAAACCAAACAAAAAGTAGATAGAATCAATGACAYGACATGACTGAGAAAGTTGCCCCGTATTCTCCAAGACATCTCATGTCTAACGGTAGGTACACTAAACATGTTTTTCTTTTCTTTTTCTTTTTTTCTTTCTTTTTTTTTCCCCTCTCCCCTTACACCCAACTAGCAGTCCAACAGGGCACTGGTGTAGTCAATCTGCAAGTGCTGCCCTCTCAGAACTTCCAGAAAGCTCTCGGGGTCATGATGTTGCCCCACAACCAGGCGGGAAACCCAGACGAGACAAGCCCTGTACGTCCTCTCCTCTACCTAAGGTAGGTAGGTATCCTGTGCCTGGGGACCTAGCAGCCTGTAGATAGGAACGGTGTCTGTAGAGGTAGCGGCCCCATTGTGCAAAAGAAATATTCACCGATAGATAGAAAAGAGGTGAAGATGAAAGATCACTGCCAGGCGGCGTAGGTGWCACCTACCCTACCGGACCAAATATTACCCACCGAACTGTACAGGTACCACCAGAGGACAACGCTAATGTCGGTGTCGAAACTCAATAAATTCCTTCCTTACTCTTTTTTTTTCTCCCGCAACTGGGAGATGAGTGAAGTGAAAGATGGCACAAGTTGCAGATCGATACCTTCCTTCCTTCGTCGCTTCGTTGACGATAAGTCTCAATTTGATGGACAGACAGTGGGTCTGTGTCGATGGTGATAAGCTGCCTGTGGCCTGGGAGCTGCATGAGGAAGTAGCAGTAGAAGTAGAGGTAGGGAGTAAAGACGAGGTTAGGTAAGGTAACAAAGGAAAGTTGTTGACTGCACCTCTAGAGTCTAGAGTCTAGACCTCGGCTCTTATGGCCGGCGACTTTCTGGTTGCTTTTGTCAAGTATCGTCGTACTCGTCGTGATCGCCGTGCGTTTTGTGCTCATTGTGCTTGTAGTCGTCCTGCTTTTTGCTGTTTGGCTTGTCACCATTTGGCTTGTCACCATTTGGCTTGTCACCATTTGGCTTGTCACCGTTTGGCTTGTCACCGTTCTGCTTGCCCTCCTCGTCCTGCCTGCCCTCATCGTCCTGTTTATCGTCATCATCATCATCGTCGGATGACGGCTGTCGCCAAGAAGAAGGCGGATGCGATGGTGCCGCAGGTGATTTAGAAGAGGGGACAAGGGTTTGATGTGTTGTGGACGGCGGGAGTGGCTGGAGGTGGTGGCAATGGGGAAGTTTCAACGTCTGGACTCTGTAGCGAGACGATATGGTGACGGGAAGTTGAGACTCGTGTATGTGGGAAAGAGAAAGAGATGGTGTTTTCGTCCATGTCGTCAACTTTGTCCTCATGATGATTTGTGTCGTATTAAAACAATGCTATCACCACCTGCCATCCGCCCTGGGGCAAAAGCGGACTGGCCAGTTATGGTTGTGATCTTGTTCTTTCACGGTGCGGACTCGTCGTCATCGGGCCACACGCCGATTGTCAATGACCTATAAAGTTCGGCGTCGTCGATGTTGCCGTCGTTGTCGGTGACAGGGTCGTTCTGATTGACAGCAGCAGCTGCCAACAACTGTTGCTGCTGTCGCTGCCGCCGCTGGGTCAAAATCCTAGAGCCATTAATAATGGCGGAGACGTCAGATTCTCTCAGGATTTTGACAAAACCGTCGTCGACGTCATCGTCGTTGCCGATGTCGACGTCGATGCCGATGCCGACGTGGTTATTGCCGATGTCGACGTAGGACTGCTGCTGCTGCTGCTGTTGAAGCTGTTGTTGCTGCCCGGGCTGTTGTTGCTGCCCGGGCTGTTGTTGCTGCCCGGGCTGTTGTTGCTGCTGCGGCTGCTTCAGACCTGTGGCACTGACTCCATTCCGCCACGCCAGCAATCTCGCCTCCAGACCACCCACGGCAGGACCTTCTTCAAACGGAGAGCTACCACTCCGTGGCAGGCCCGACGTCACCGCAGGGTTCTCCGCTGGGAGAGCCCGCTGCTGTTGCTGCTGTTTCTGCTGTTTCTGATGTTGCTCCTGTTGCTTCAGCTGTTGCTCCTGCTGTTGCCTGAGCTGATGCTGTTGCTTTAGCTGTTGATGGTGGTGCCGATGCTGCTGCTGATGGTGATGGTGGTTTGATCGCCGCTCATGTTGCCGAGCTAGCTGCCGACGCAACATCCCAGGATCAACAGACCCAGCCTGCCGGGACGCCGCCAGACCAGCCACACCGACGCTTTCTCCCACCAGAGGACCAGTTCCACCACCACGGAGCTGCCCCGGCGGTATCGCAGTGCCGTAGTAGCTTTGGTTGAAAGCAGGAGTGGTGTCAGCATGCCTCGTTTTTACTACTTCCCTCCTAGCGTGCAAAAACTGTTTCCTGGCCTTGGAAACCTCCTCGGCCCTGACCATTGCTGCCAGTGTCGTGTTGTTGCTGTAGTTGTTGTTCAGCCCCTTGTTGCTGGTACTCTTCCTATTGGAGTTGGTCCCGTGGCTGCCATTGGAGTTGATGCCATTATTGACTGCTGGGACAGCACGAAACTGCGGCTGCCCCGTCGGCAGCTTCAAGCCAGTCGGAGCCCCGGCTGGAGCCACAGCCGGGGCCGGAACACCACCACTTTCCATCCGGCGCTCCAACCAAACCACACACACCGGGGCGACCCGGTCAATTCCAATGTCCTTTAGGACGATGACGTCCTCCAGAGACACCGCAGAATCAAAGCCCGGAGCCGCAGGACGATCCAGGCGCAGCGCCTGCTTCTCGGCCGGGATCCCGCCGAGGATGGCTTGGAGCTCAAAATGTTGTTTGAGCTCTGTGATGGTCCAGTTGGGGTTGATACCCCCGATCACCCTTCCGGCATGGTTGGCTGTGTTTTTATACATAGCCAACTTGACGACCACCGTCGTCGGCTCCTCGCAAGAAGGAGGAGTAGGTCGATTGGGCTGCTCCGGCCTCTTGAACCCTTTTGTTCTCTTCTCGTAACCTTGGGCGGAGGCGGCAGAGGCGATAGCGGCGGTGGGGGCCGTGGGGGCCGTGGGGGCAGTAGGGCCGGAAGAGACGAGAGGAGCCAAAGGAGAGCTGGCAGGGCCAACAGCGACGAGAGACGGGATACCAGCGGGACCAGGGCCGGCAGAAACGCCACGAAAGCTGTGGCTCCGGGGCAGAACCCCTGGAGCGAAAGCCCTTTGGGTGGCAGGAGGGGGACCGAGGGGGGGAACAGCAGCAGCTGCAGCTTGGTGAATATAAGCAGGAATCGAAGAGCCCGGATTGACCGGGGCAAAACCTKGGGGGATGGGGGCGGGAGCAACGGCAGGGCGGGGACGAAGAACCAGAGGCTCCGGACCCATGCCGGGATCAAGAAGAGGAAGAATGGCCTCCGGGTCCTCGAAGGTCACCATCTGTCCCCTGAGTTGGCCCATCCGGGACAAGGAATGGATGAGCTGAGATTGGTCCATGGCTGGAAGGAAAAAATGCCAAAGGAAAAGATGGCGAGAGTATGACGGTAATAATGTACCGGAAGATGGATACGAAGGTAGATAATCTTTGTGGACTCACGATATCAAGTCAATGAGATTGTTGGAGTCGGAAAATGGGCGCGGAGACTTGAGTTCGAAAGTAGACTAATAAAGCGAAGAGGAAAGAGGAAGAGGAGGACAAAGAAATGGGGCAGGGAGAGAATATTTGTAAGAGGAAAGGAGGGAAAAACAAAAAGGTCTGTGATCAGGCCTCCAGGTCCGCATGATATCTTATCCAGCGGATGCACGTCTGAAAGCTACAGACAGGTATGACTGTTCTCGTCATTGCATGGTACCTGAGCATGTTCCTGGAAGTTCGAGTTAGCTTTCCATCATGAATTCTGCAGTATTCATATGTCCGTAGCTAATTGTATGGACTGTATGCACCTCCCGGTTTATAAAGGGGTACGGTACCCCCTTCCTTCCCCAGATCATGGGCTTGTCCGTTCTTCCTTCTCTCCTCCACCGTCTTCTCTCCCTGGTTGTTGAACCCTGATTCCCAAGCCCCGAGCCCCGAGCCCCGAGCCCCGAGCCCCGAGCCCTGAACCACCGAAACTTCCGTCATGTCTGTTCTCTTCTTGCACCTTGCCGTCTTCCATGCCCAACCTTGCTTAGTTTACCTTGATCGCGGCTTTGTTAACTCGTGAACGTGAAAATAGGTGTAATTTCCGGACCCAGGGACCTGAGATCTGGCCTCTGGGATGGGTGTGCGAATTGTGAACAGATCACCCAGAAAATTATTTGTATGCCCGCCGGTATGTACCTCTATGTGCTTCAAAATTCCAGTCCGGCCGACATTGCACCGAGGAGGCTCATGAACAGTCAGAGATAAGGTAGGTACCAACAGTTTGGCACTCTTCGGCGTGGCGATGGCTAAAAGTTTGAGCAGCGCCGGGCGTTAGGCATCGGACATTGAGCTTTGCACGCTGGTCCTGCTGTAGGGTGGCATAAGGACAGCTTTCGAAATCCAACTTGCTGCGTGGGCGGTATTCCGGCTCGGTCGGACATTATCCTGAGTGTGGGCGGTGAGTCGTGCGTGCTGGGCTGCTGTATACGGGTATGAGCAAATGACAACGCGGGTATTAGGAAAGATGGTAAGTTTGTAGTACCGGACCTCATACGCATCTGGACGCCCAGCACATGCATCTGCATGTTGGTCTTGACATCATGAACAAGCCCGAAATAGATGACAGAAAAAGGTGCCAGAAAGAGGTCTATGCTTTGCCGCCAGAAACCGAGGAACGAACTAGCCACCTGGCTGGTAGGAAATGAATGATAAATAACATCCCCTCCTCGCTCCCAACTGGTTTTGTTCTTCTTTTCCTTTCTCTTCTTTTTTTTCTTTTTTTTAAACCTTCAGCCACAACACCAGCGAACTATCAACAGAAGCGGAAACCAGAACCAAACCTGCCCAAAAGAACAACAACACCTCCAAGTCCAAGATGGCAATCATCCCCAACAAGACGCCGGTCACCTCCAAGATGCCGCTCACCACGACACCCACCACGTCTAGGCCGCTCGCAGCCACGACCATGACCGGCAACCACCCTGCCAATGCTAGTAGCTCCGCTACTAATATCCCGTCTACCGATGTCCCGACTGTTACCGATGTCCCGACTGTTACCGCTATTGCTACTCTTGTTACCCCCTGTATTTATATCATCACCCTCTTCTCCATTTGTCTCGCCGCCGAGGCTATCTGTACCTCCGCCGTCGCCGTCGCGATCTATACCGTCGCGGCGGTCGTCGCCCTCTATTCCGCCATCTTGACCGCCATCCTTACCGTCGCCGATACCGTCGCTGTTGACGCCACTAGCCCAGCCGTGATGATCATCGTGGCCTTCATCATCGAGGCGGTGGGCTTGATTAAGGAAATTGTTGTAGCAATTGTTGGGGCTACTTTTCAAGTTATCAGTACTCGTTTGCGCAAGGAGAAGGAGAGGGAGAAGAAGTGGAGGGAGGAGAGGGAGAGGAGGAAATAAAT
>RANZ01000694.1:0-12705 GCA_009805285.1 Neurospora terricola FGSC 1889 | reverse complement strand
GGGGGGGGGGGGGGGGGGGGGGGGGTTGTCAACCAAAGCGTAGGTTGGGTGCTGTAAATGTGCACCTAGTGTCTAGGCAGTTCGGACTCTCCTACCTGATCTGGTTGAAGGCCTGCTGGGGCTTTCCTCCCCTGCAGAGCAGCACAGGCACTGTCAAGCGGCGGGGTCACTTCCACTTCGGCATTCGGGCCAAGTACAGACGCCCTGTAGATCATCCCCAACCCCATTCTCCAGCTCCAACATTGTTCTCTTCTTCTCACAACTTCCATRAACAGTTCCACCCCAATTTGACCTACCTCTACGCCAACGCCAATTTGCAGAGCACCGCCAATCCGGACTCACGATACAGCCGTGTACGGTAGCCGGACGCCTCTGATTGACTCTCCCTCGGATCCACAGGATTTTCATTGCGGACATTACCGACGACCATACTGATGGGCATTCGGTCGGCGCTCAACGACTTGTCACGGCCCTCAAGGCACTGGTTATTTGCACCGTTCCACATTCCATTTCCAACCAACAAAGTGCCCCAACACCGTGGATATGGAATATCCCATCCACATAGCTGGGAGGTAGCTAGCTCGGTCAAATTCTGGTCCCAAAACACCACGTGGCTTGACAAACAAACTCGACCTGGCAACTGATGATATTGATATCCAGCACAGCTTTTGACAGAGGCACAGCCTGCGCCCGCTTTCATTAGCATTTACTTGGCCGATGGTTCTGGATTGCCCTCGTTGCTGAACAGCCCACTGAGGAAGGAAAAAGGAAAGCAAGACATACTAAAATTATGCCCGTTAGACGACGGGCGAGCCCACCGACTCGAGCCACGCTCCCGAGACATCAACGGCATGCCTTCCGTCATACCCTACCAGTTTCAACCCGCCTGATCATGCACCCCGTCTTTTCGCAACAGCCTGAGCTCAGCAACGGCTGGGACGGATCGCTAGGACCACTTCCGGTTTCTCCTTCGCAGCAGGTTATCCTTGACTGCTTCCAGTGTACGTCATGGCTGCCCCATGTCTCATGGTCTCAGCTGGCCGGACGATCACTTCTCAACCACGGTCTTCGACTGTGCTCGCTGCTCGTCAAGCACCGGCGGTTCATTGAACATATACCCAACGGGCTCTACCCCCGGAGACTTTCAGGACACATACGGCCCTGGAGCCAGGTTTGACGGCACAAACGGGCTCCGGTTCATCAAGTCCCATACCGCTGACCCTCGCGGGCACTGTGAAGCGATTCGGAAGCCATCATCCTAGCTAGCGCTCCCTGAAAGTGCGCTTCTCCGCAGTGGGCTTAGGAACAGGAAGTCAACGTCCCAATGCGCTCGAACCGCTAACCATGCAAGTGTACATGAACCGTTCGTGCCACCAGGGGTACCGTACCTGACGGACTCACGAGGCCAAAGTTGCGGAAGGGGGACTCGAATCACCGACGAAATTACACCCTTTGCTGATTGTCCTACGCTCATGAGGGCACTACGATCTTCGTCAAGTTCACCATGTGTGCGTCACTTTACATGCGTGCCTGAGACTCGACTCGCATTGTCGAAACAAACAGGAGCGCCCCCGCGTTTTCAGTCCTTTCTTCTTTCTTATCCCGCGCTGCTGGGTCATGACCCTGGATTTGGGTGCATACCCGGCCGGGGCGTAGCAAATCTGGCGTTCCTGGGCGCAATATTTTCCTTGTCGGTACAGGAAGCATCAGAACATTGGGCGGCGATCACGACAAGGCCATCCAATTGCCGTCACCCGCGCTGTTATCCGGGCCCTTCAGAGGTTGCAACGCGAGTGTGATATGTGATATGGCTTTGTCTGCCTTAACCATTACACTTCTGGCGGCTTCGGGAGTCTAGTCATCCGGAATTTGACGCCGGGGGTCTTGGTTACACATCAGTCCTGGAAAGTTCGTTAGCGTGGGACTTCACAACGTACTCTTCGCAACTCAACCAACATTCCACCAATTTTCATGCAAGAAGTTGGTATTAACCCGATGCGTTTTCCCCGTTTCATATACTCTTTCCAATTTTTTGTTTTGATTGTGGTTATCCCGTTGTTTTTTTGTGAAGTTTTGCAGACCCCTGTCACAAGAACCGCGCTAACAAACTTTTAAGGACTGATGTGTACCACTGCCAGAACCAACATGAACGCACGGAGTGCCTCCCGCGAAGATTCCACCGCAACGTCTTTTTCCAGAGCTTCTCGCCGACATTAGCACCGGAAGATTTGGTTTATCCAAACCAACGATTCTGGCTCAGTTGGTCGTAATGGCGCCATTACATCACGGATGTTACCGAGACGTTGCCATCGACGAAATCCACAGTGACATTACCTGCGAGTGATTTACCGGCAGTGGACGTTGGAGACTGCCCAGCAGTTACGACGCATTGCTAGAGAGGTGCCATACAGCGCTTGTGAGGCAGGTGAGGTGGCGCCTGCCAGCGGGCAATCGGTGCGGATGACAGCAGGTGACAGCGGGTGACAGGCACTGGGCGCACCCAAACAACGTTCACCACCTTCCATCTTTGGAACGCAACCTCGAACTCAACGGGAACACAGAACTTTATTTCAACGTCAACCCCGGACACCCGACGTTTTTCATGTCTTTTACCCAAGAGATTATCATGTCACTCAACCCCCACCGTTGATGAGACGACTGCTATCCGCTCGCTCGGAGCGTCAAAGGCAGAATGCAAGGTGCTTGTCGTCACGGAGGCATGATACCCTCAGTCACCAAAACGACCGAGTCAAAGTATTGTTAAAGGCTTGATTGGCTTTTGCTAAGAGGAACAAGAGCTCGAGTACCAAATGCGAAAGAAAAAAAGAGGAAAAGGAAGAAAGGGAAACCGAAAGAAAAAGCCCAGTCCACGCAAAGGCAAATATCCGTCAAAGTACAAACGGCTACCTTTCAGGCCTTCGAACGTCCAGCCCTCACGACCACCGAAAGCTCGACATCATCTGGCTATGGTGTCTGCGTGTCATGCCAGCAACCACCGCCTATCCCCAATCCTGCTCCAGAAGAAGCCACTCCCTCGACCCAACCACTCCGACCACCACCCCCCAAGCTAGACTCCCGAGGACCGGGATCCCGGAATCGCGCTTCTTTAAGCCATTTACTTGGTGCAGGGCTTCCAGGCGAGGTTGATCTGCTGAGTGAAAGCGACGGTGGCATCGTCATCGGTGATCTCGCCAATAGCGCTGGAGTTGGAGCTGGTGAGCGCGATGCGGTTGTTGACGTTGAGGATGCCGTTGGAGCCGCATGGCGAGTAGATGTAGCTGGCAGTCGGGACCTTGTCGGTCTTGGTGTACACCTGGCCCTGAGACCAGATGCCGCCACCGCTGATGGTGGTCTGCGTGGTGGTGGTGTCCGAAGGTGCCTGGCTGAAGTAGTAGGTGCTGAAGAAGGTGCCGGTCACGCCGGGCTCGAGGAGAGCATATCCGTGGTACGTGCTCTCGAGGACAGAGAACTGGAAGCCACCGGGGTACTGCGCATCATTGGCTCGTTAGACAACATATCCGACCTGGTGGGTTCTGGATGGCATACCTTGAGGTTCAAGTGAAGCTGGCAGTTCTTGGTCTTCTCTGTCGGGTTGTACCCGTTGCCGATATAGACCTGGAATCTATCGAAGCCAAAGGTGATGACCTTAAATGTTTGCCCAAATCAGTATCGGTCGCCAGACTCGAATTTCATACCTGGTAGTCTTCCAGGACAGGGAAGTCAACCACCCCGTGCTGTTCCAACCAGCACCGGTGCCGTTGTTCCAACGTACCGTCTTGTCCGGAGAGATGCTGGTCGACACGGTGCCTTGAGGGCAGCCGTTGCCAGAGAAGGTGGCGCTGGTGATCTGAATCTGCTTGGGATCCGGGCCATCAGCCCAGCCATCGGGAGAGGGCTGAACAACACCCAAGGGGCTGGCGACAGCGAGAGTGGGAAGAAGGTAGGCGACGGAGAAACGCATTTTGGCTGTGTCAAAGATGATCGTTGGAAGAGATCAAGGTGTTCGATGGAGATCAGGAAAGATCTGAAGGCTTCTTGGTTCTGGAGGGCTGGAGAAGGCTGGAGAAGGCTGCTGTGATGCAGAAAAAGAAGTCCATCTTGTCGTGGGATAGCCGCCGTCTTTATACTCGTGTCGGAGGTGAGCCTGTCTCGTCATCTTTGGTGTTCTCTGCTGACTTCTTCCTCCTCCTCTTCGCGATCGGATTCCAGAGCTTCAGCTTCGGAGACGGATACGGAGGCTCTTGGAAAGAACCATACATGCACGGCACCCCTGGTTTGGCCACAGTGGTGATGCTAACCTGTCGCCAAGAACGCATGACCTTTCGACTATTCGCACCGGTACCACTTTCACTTGCTTCCCTTCAACTTTTGACTCGATCCCAGCCGCAAAGAGATCTCAACCCTTGACCGCCCATATTGAACTTTGCTTTGGTTCTCCCGTCCAGAGCCGAAAAGGACCGCGCTAGAACCGATATCTGAGGTTGACGAGATTCATGGGTCGCTGCAACGAATTTGCGGATGAAGTGAGGATAAATGAAGCGCATATTAAAACGGGACGTCTGCCTTTTAAAGGGTCGCCTCATCGGGATGTCGTACCAAACTTTGGCCGTGCCGAGACCAAGGCTACTGGCCTTCGCTTCCTCAAAACACCGTCGACACTTTAAAGTTGTGGGGTATCCAGGAACCGTGATTCTTTTTTTAGGTCCCCTATCCATCCAGCCTTGCTCAGCAGCTGCAACGTCCAGCTCTTCCACATCTTGGATCGAGACCACAGCATTTGATCATGGTCCTTGTGAGGTTCACGAGGGACCGATGTAACCTGTGGCACCGTGAATACCAGATCCGGTCGCTGGGGAACAACCTCTATGTCAGCAACATCCCGGAAGGATGCAACACACCCCGTTACAGCGTGGCATCTGCGTTCCGTTCCCATGGCGTTCCCTACGAAGTTCGGGGCTATCAGATATCTCGGACGTAGAAACCCACAACCATTTCCAGGTATGCACAAAGGAAACTAAAGGGTATCCCTTAACATGTTCATTAACGCTTTTCCAAGTCAACTAACCCTCGATATTGATGCTATTTTTACTTCCGTTCAACACTGCACTGTATTTGCCACTGGTCAAAAAACTATCTTCAATATATCGGCGCATTACCTTCGCCAGGCATATCAGACGGCTTGCTCCCTCTGTCCCGGCTGACAGATCGTATCTAGGCTTTTCGTTACATGACACGATTCAGTCACTTCACTGACGCCAGGCTGTGGCCATTACGCGCCGGGCGATACACACTTGCCGGCTCCATATTCCGAACTCTAAACCGCTCGCACAACTCGCAGTTTARAGTTGCCATTGGCCAGTAAGAAACAACTAGAATATCACAAGCCCTTCACGAAACTTCAACGCCGTCTTCCCTTGCTGCCCTGGAAGGTATTCCCTTCCTCAGCCCGCCTGCATACTAGGCAGCGACATGACTGCTATAGCAATTTACTTGCTATTCTCCGGACGAACTTCCCCCGCTCCAAGGACGTCGTGGCGTGAGTTTGAGGGCGTTATCGAGGTCCTTCATTGTTCGTTCTCTCTTGGCTTCATTCGGGGCAAAACTACAGGAATACGATGGAGATGAAACACTCACCTCACGTCTTACCCGCAAGGATCACAGGCCCCTCCTAACATATCATGAGAAAACACCATATCAACACATCTCAAGATCTTCTACTCTCCCGAAAGGCTACGGCCGCGGCTCTTCCATGCGCCTGAACCCTGCATCCCCTTTTGCGGAGAGCTTCTGCACTTGCATTTTACAGTTCTACGCCTCCGCCACTTCCGCTCTTGCTTGCTTATCCTCGGAAGGATCTCAGATACCTTCTGTAGGAGGATCAGTAGAAGTATAGTGAGAAATCTTCACCACATACACACACACAAAGCATCTGTAGGTATATCCTGGGACAATGCCACCCATCCATCCATACCTAACCATCACCCAAGAGAAGCTTTCTCCGGGTTACAGGTAGCGTTACGTTCCTTGCCTGTGAGGGATGGAGACAATAATAGCTACACATAGATTGGGACTGGCAAGGGACTACTTGTAGGGTGGGATGGAATGCGATGGTGGGTTAGTGGCTTGCACGTCAACAAGGTACGGATCGATAGATAACAGAATACCTACAGACCCGCGCAGTTATCTGGCATGTGGACGATGATGGTCTGTAAGACTTTTTCTACAAGATCTGGAAGCGAAGAGATCATGTTGTGATAACACTTGATGAACTGATCAGGTATGTAATGAGGAATAGCAGCGCTCATACCATTTCTTGGTCCGCACTTGACTTACCTCCAACACCCTCAAGGAAATCTCTGCAAAGATTCAAAGAACCGCATCAGCTCAAAGAGGTGAAAACGCTACGCTAAGGGTTCCCTCCTCTAACTAACCGCACCATTCAGGGACTCTGAAGAAGAGGTACTATTGAATAGCAATCCAAGGCTTAAAGCTGAGCACAGCCACAACCACGAACCACGAACCAACGATCTGAGAACCATGAATGGAAACAAAAACGTACTAGGTAACTCTGGTTGGGTTGTGCAAATGCAATGGGGAATTACTAACATAGGCTGTCTGCAGGACCAAGTCAACGCGGAGATGAGGATTTGGTTCTATCTCTAGGCTTGTGTTTACCTTCTCATTCACTCACTTACACCGATAATAACCTGCGACTATCTCCAAAATTCTACACAGTTCTATAGCGCCTTTCACGCTCTTCCTGCCTACCTTACTAACTCATTCATCTTCTTTCTTCGCCTTTTTCTCCATCCCTCTATTCACCCCGAAAAGTCCAGCTTATGTTCAACTTCACTTACCCCTGGCCTGGGCTGAATAACATAGTACCTAGGTAGGTACAAAACCATCGAACCCAAACCCAAGAGATCGAAACCCATGGTTCTCCCAACCCTGGCTCGCACCCATTGGTGTGTCATTGGTGGTACAGACAGGTGCAATGTCACGTTGGTCATTCGATGATCCGGGACGCTTTGGCCGAGGGCTTCGTCGAGGGCTTCGAGGGGTTGTAAAAGCTTTGAAGTTGCATCGGAGGCTTCCTCTACCGGTAGAGCTGGGTAGGGCAAAGAGTATCGTAGGGAGAGGTTGTTTCCGTATTCAGCAACACCTTGACATGGTATGACTACAATACTCATAGACCCGTCCCTTCAGATAAAAACTTCAACGCCATAGTTCGTTGTATTGCAAACGCGAACCATACTCTTCTCAACACGGGGTTCAGTGTTATTCTTTCGTGGCAGGTAGCAAATGCAATATATACCACTCTAATACACTCCAACCTCACGTCCTTACGGGTAAGCGAAGTCACTAACCCGATTCCACATTCGGGAGACCCATGGCCGTGCCGTGTTGCTTAAAGCTGGATATTGACCCCAAAAATAACCACCATCTGTTTACTTTATTTTTTGGTTACTTGTTCAAACCTTCCGATCTATTCGGTCAGTCGGTCAATCAGCCGGACTTGGGAAGTTTTCCGTAGAAGGCTGCCATCTTCCGAAGCGAGAACCGGACGGACGCGTTTACCAAATGGAAGTTGGCTGAGTTTAATGTCAAAACACCATGATGAACAATCGCAAAATCATCACCAAGTGAAGAAATAACAGAGGATTTGCAAAAGGCTAAATTAACAAAATGAACAATACAAAATGGACGGCCTCGGCAACTTGACTCATTCCTTTCAGTTTATGAACAGAAATGAGACCAACAGGCGCGCCCTAGTTATAATACATACATACAAGGTAGGTGGAACTTTGCTTTCTCGCTCGCTTCTGTCCTGTGATCCAGAATAATATCATCGCGACACTGTGTAATCGCTAACGGCGACTCCACCAACAACAGTTAACAACCAACTCCGGTCGTTCGTTCACATCAATCGTTCAATCATAACCCGCATTTACTGTCCCTCAACCTGCTTGAGGATACCCTCGAGGTTGATGGACTTGGGGCGCTCGATCGGCAGACCCAGGGCTCTATCCCAGATGAGCTGCGCGAGCGGGCCCAGACCACGCGAGACGCCGAAGGTGGCGGTGTAGTAGAGGGTCTCGTGGAAGCCGTAGTGGTGGAACAGGACGCCCGAGGACGAGTCCACGTTGGGGTAGGGGTTCTTGGTCTTGCCGTGCTGCTTGAGCACCTCGGGCGCGATCTGGCTGTTCTTGAGCACGAGCTGGAAGACGGGGTCGGCCGCGATCTTAGGGCGGGAGGCCGCGTAGTCCATCAGGGCCTCGAAACGGGGATCGGGCTTGCGGAGAACGGCGTGGCCGTAGCCGGGCACGACGCGGCCCGAGTTGAGCGTGTTCCAGAGGTAGTCGCGCACGTCCGAGTCCGTGTAGGAAGAGGGGATGGCCTCCTTCATCTGGAGGATCCAGCGGAGCACCTCTTGAGCGGCAAGGCCGTGGAGCGGGCCGGCGAGACCCTGGAGACCGGCGCTGTAGGCGAGGAAGGGGTCGCTCAGAGCACTGCCGACCAGGTGGGTGGTGTGGGCAGAGACGTTGCCGCCCTCATGGTCACCGTGGAGGGCGAGGTACAGCCTCAGGAGATCCTGGAAGTTCTCGTTCTCCTTGCCGGGCTTGCCCAGCATGGCAGCAAAGTTGTAGGCCCAATCCTGCTCGAGGTCGACCTCGGCGGGGAGGGCACCGCCGCCCTTGTACGAGTTCTGGTAGATCTTGGCGGCAATGGTAGGGAGCTTGGCGAGCAGGGAAATGCAGTCGTCAAAGGTAGGCTCCCAGTAGTCAGCCTTGTTCAGGCCCTGCTCGTAGGCCTTGGCGAACTTGGAAGTATGGTTGAGGGCCGAGACGGCAATGGCGAACTGGGTCATGGGATGGAGGTCCGTGGGGAAGTTGTCGAGGAGCTTGTTAACAAAGTCGGGCAGGGCAGCCTGCTCGGCGAGCTCGCGCGAGAACTGGCGGACCTGGTTGGTGGAGGGGACTTTGCCGGTCAAGAGAAGCCAGAACATGGCCTCGGGAAGCATCTCGGTGCCATTCTTGCCCTTGGGAAGCTCCTTCTGGCAGTCCTTGATGGTGCGGCCGTGGAAGCGAATACCCTCGTTGGCATCGAGTACGGAGCCCTCCCAGATCATGGCCTTAAGGCCACGCATGCCACCGATTGTGTTCTCGACCTTGACCTCGCCCAGCACCTTGTTTCCATGGGCCTTGACCTTCTTGAAGAGCTCGCGCTTCTCGGGAATGGCCTCCTTGAGGACGGTCTTGAGATCGGGCTCGGCGGTAGCGTAGCCTCGTCGCGAGACACGGGCATGGTTCTGCAGACCGGAAAATGCACATGTTAGCAAGGCTGTCCTGTGCTGTCAAACGCCAAAAGTGGAATTCATCCCAAGACGGGAAATGGGGAAAAGCTGGGGCGGGCAGGGACGGGAGATGCGCGAGAGACGGAGAAAGATGCGATGACCTGACTCGCGTCCGCATAACACTTACACGGAGGGCTCCACCAAGGGCCCGGGACCCAGTTCTAAGGTTCATGGCCATTTTGAACTTTGTGTGTATACTGTATATCTAACAAGCAAAAATCGGGGGTATCGACGCTGTTGAAGAAGAATAATCAAACAAGAAGAGGTGGTGCCGACTGCTCGATCTACCCTAAATATGGTCGCACACCGGTCAGTACAAGCTCTACTAAGACACATGCAACGACACGCCGCTTCTCCGACCGCTGCCCAGGCCGAGGGACGTGGTGGGGTCCAGCTGGAGCTGCCCGCCCGCCCCAGAAGCGGCGGGGACACTGGGGCCGCTGTGGGCTGCCGTGTGTGTGGGCAAGCATGATGGGGCCGCTGAACGCCTGGGGAAGTGGAAATCCATGGGGACAAACGTGCTGGAAGACAGCTGTCAAAATGACAAGAGCGGGGTTGGAATGGAGGCAGGTATGGGGAGCTATGGGGGCATTTGGGGGGGACATCGCGGGCAAACCGGGGAAAGGACTCCATCCCGTACCTGAGACTTTCTGTTTGACAGTCTGGGGAAAGTGGAAGCAAACTGGAAACTGCGGATACTGACTGACTCGTTGAAGTGAGTGTTGTCGTCGATGTCGTCTTAGTTATAAACAAAGAGATGGGATTCACAAGACACAAGCACGCCGAGCAATCTCCAGGAAGCGCGTCGCCCTTTTGTCTTTTTTTCTCCCAACCAGAGCCCTTGGCGGCTTCCCACGGTCATTTGGCTTGTGACGACGTTGCATCGCCTTGTCTCGTTTGGTCCAACCCCACGCCAATCCGTCCAGTTTTCCAGTCTCACAACCGAGGAAAGCCGTCTCGGCAGCGCCCACGGCGACCACGGCCAGCTTCCTCAGAGGGCCTAGAGGATGGCTTCACTAACAGTAACAGATTCTGCGTGTGTCTCCCGCAGCGGCGTGTTAGTCTACCCTGTCTACGCCCGTCCTCCTTTCCTCCAGGCCATGCCCCTCCCTCTCCTCATGGGATCGCATTGCCCCCCTGAACGGCCGATCTGGGGAGACGCGGGGAAGCGTGACAGGAGCCATTGGCCAATGACAGACAAGATAATCTCCCTCGGCTGTTGCCACTCAGGTTGCATTGTCTGGCGGCGTTTGGCAGCGGCCGTGTCGATGTCCGGAGGAACGGACGTCGCAGTGAGGTGGTGAGGCCGATAGCTATGCCGAGATGGACCTCACAGTCCTCACTGAATGGACCTCACTCTCCTTTTTTTATGGACCTCCTCTAACCTCTCATGGAGGGGAAATGGAGAGTCCTCGTAGTGCACTGCCCGTGTTGGGCATAACGTTGGTCAACCTTGGCGCCCAGGCCCAGGTTATGGCCCAGGTTGTCACGTCACAAGATGTATGGAGATATGGAGTCGGCACCGTCGGGGCAGCGTCGGGGAAGCGGTGGTCAGCCGTGGTCAGCGGTTTTGGCAGGGGGCGATATCGCAACAAAAACACGACAAGTTGCCAGACTTGTCCTCTTGTCTCCTCCTGTCTACGTAATACAAGGGGCTGATTAGCTTAATAATTAATTGGTTTGCAGTCTGTCGTTCTCCAACTTGAACAAATCTCCCCCGAGTCGGTAGTCTCGAGATCTTTTCTCCAATTCCCACCCCAAAAACATACACCTACATTTCTCCCCCACATTCAGGAACCGCTAGCTGCCCCGCGGAAATTCACTGATCCAACGCGCCTCATCCCGGATAACACAGCTGCACTTCTTAAAGTCCAGCTTCTGTTTTGAGCCCACTGCAAGCAACTGCAAGTACACGAGTCAGTTACCGATTTCACACGCTCTGAAGGCTACAATGCTTCGCAGGGCAATCCCCAGAGTCTCCCGGCGAACTGTCCCGGCGCAGACTTCATCCTCCCTCTCTGGCCTTTGCGCCCGCCCCGCGAGAACCAGCACTCCCAGCACCACCACCCCCGCGCACGCTCGGCTCCTTTCGACATCAGCTGCCAGGATGACCGCTCCCTCGTCTCTGGCTCCTGTTGAGCATCCCTTTTCCTCGACCATTCCATCCGAGTCCTTCCAGCTTTTGCCTGAGGAGCAGAAAGCCGGCGCCGCCGAAGATGCCCTCCTCCAACAACAGATCAAGGAAGTTGAGGCCTGGTGGGCGTCGCCGCGCTTCAAGGGCATCAAGCGCGACTGGTCTGCTGCCGATGTCGTGAGCAAGCGCGGTTCGCTCCAGCAGACCTATACTTCGTCCATCATGGCGCGTAAGCTCTGGAATTTGGTGCAGGAGCGCTACGCCCAGGGCAAGCCCATCCATACTCTGGGTGCCATCGATCCCATTCAGATGACCCAGCAGGCGCCTCACCAGGAGGTCCTCTACATCTCCGGCTGGGCATGCTCCTCGCTTCTGACCACCACCAACGAGGTGTCGCCTGACTTTGGCGACTACCCCTACAACACCGTTCCCAACCAGGTCCAGCGTCTTCACAAGGCCCAGAGTATGCACGACCGCAAGCAATGGTTCCTGCGCAGCAAGATGACTCCTGAGGAGCGTGCCAAGACCCCTTATACCGACTACTTCCGGCCCATCATTGCCGACGGCGACACCGGCCACGGCGGTTTGACCGCTGTCATGAAGCTTGCCAAGCTGTTCGCCGAGAACGGTGCGGCCGGCGTCCACTTTGAGGATCAGATGCACGGTGGTAAGAAGTGTGGTCACCTTGCCGGCAAGGTCCTCGTCCCCACCGGCGAGCACATCAACCGTCTCAAGGCCGCCCGCTTCCAGTGGGACGTTATGGGCACCGAGAACCTCGTGATCGCCCGCACGGACTCGGAGAGTGGCAAGCTGCTCTCTTCCTCCATCGACGCCCGCGATCACGAGTTCATCCTCGGTGTCGCCGACCCCTCCATCACCTCCCTTGCCGAGACCCTCGCCGACATGGAGGCCCGCGGCACTCCCGGTCCCGAGATCGACGCCTACGAGGCCGAGTGGGTCAAGAACACCAAGCTCGTCACCTTCGACGAGGCTGCCCTCGCTCACTTTGAGAAGCACAACGTCCGCCAGGACCTCTTCGGCACCTACAAGGCCACCGTTTCCCAGAACCCCAACATGGGCATCACGGCCCGCCGTGCCCTCGCCAACTCCATCACCCCCGAGCACCCCGTGTACTGGGACTGGGACGTGCCGCGCACGCGCGAAGGCTTCTACCACTTCCGCAACGGCATGGCGGCCGCCACATGGCGGCCGCCAC
>RANZ01000693.1:0-13736 GCA_009805285.1 Neurospora terricola FGSC 1889 | reverse complement strand
GCACACTGAAGGACCAGTATATAAAGAAGGCCTTCCCAGGCCTTCTGTCTACTGGGCTCTTCAGCAAGCAATAGCTTTCACAATCGACCAGTACCTTTTGGCTACTACTACCGTTGTTCATATTCCCAGCGATATACTCCTGTGCTTGTCACGGTTCGTCACATCTGTTCGGCGATGATCTGTGGGAAGGGGGCGAATGGGTGCAACGATTGGCCTGTATGTGTACACTTCCAACTTCACTCCTTCCCACTTTCTTCCCGCTTCCTCCCGCTTCCTCCCTCATTCCTCCTTGACTTCTGCTTTCCCGCTTCCTTTTTGTTCGTTTCACGGAACGGAATTCTTCAGGTTCAGATTTAGGGGTGCTAATAGAAGATGAAACTATCTAGTTCTACTCGTGCTGCTCGACGATCATCCTCTGGGATATGGAAAAGAGTGTAATGCTGGATGCGTTTACTACAGAGGGGCAGACGGTTGAGTTCCAGTACGATTGAGTGGGACAAGGATGTCTGGTGGGTTGATGGTGATGATAGTTGAGGGAGGTGCCGGGGATGAGAACTGGAAGGGGTTGTCACACCAGAGTCCAGAAGCCATTCCGTATTATATAACCCATGCGAAGGGTGCTATCGATAAATCCCAAAGTCATCCATGCCATGCGAAATCCAAAGGATGCTATCAATCCGAAAGTGATTCTGTCGGGGTGAACGGACTGAACGCAGACACAGGGCACGAAGAGTGAGTGGTGAACTTGTTGATTGAAGAAGAGACGTAACGAGACAAAAGGACAGTGAAAGGCCCTCGATATATACAAGACTGATCCATGTGCGGATCGAAAAAAAGCCGACAACGGTCTTGGTCAACAGATCCATGCCATGCGAACTCTGCAAGATGCTCGCATTCCCAAAGTTACCCATGTCATACAAAGTAGCAGTCCAGAAAACAACATCCAATTGGGCACGCAAATTCGTTTTATCCCTGACACCTTCGCCCATATTCAAAAAGCGAAAGCATCATCACCTCAACCGGAAACTGGCTCTTCAACCCCTCTTCGCTCGACGGGTTCAGAGATCAACGGCGGCAGATCAACGGAGGGATCATAACGCTGAGAGCGAGGAAGCCGATTGGCATGGGGAGCCCAAGGGGGAGGAGATCGTGGGTGTCGATTCGTCGGAGTGTTGTTGGGTCACTGGTGAAGTGGCCGCAAAGCGAGTCGCCGTGTCGACGACCTCGCACAGAAGACTCTCGATGGCGCGTCTTGCGGGGCGCAAGGTAAGCTTCTGGTCTGGATGGGTCTCGTCCAGCAGATACTCGAAGATCTGCACCACGGCCTCGCGGAAGTGGTGGAAGTCATGGTCAAAGAAGAAAAAAAAATCGAGTACAAAGTAGCCAGAAGGTACGATGTGAAGAGCGTTGATTGAAAAGTGAGCAGCTGTGAAGCAGAAAAGTCGTGGTGTGCAAGCAACTTTTCCGTCCACGCTCAAGCACTCCTCCTCCTCCGATCCTCTCACCATTCTGCCAACCGCTCTCTCTTTCACTCTCCCACTCCAAAACCCAAAGTCAATTGCCACCAGCCATGGTACCCTCTACCATCCACCACCGTTGCCATCCACAAACATGTAACCATCTCAAATACAATTCTTCTCAGGGCGGGCAGGGTCGATTGTGTCTGATGGACGAATTGTCAGCCCGACGATGAAGGCATGAGGAATTGCGTGCTTGCTGAGAATGTCGGATACAACAGAGGGGTCGTGGTTGTGACTACCGTGGTAGTGGTGACCGTCTTGATAACCGTGGTGGTTGGAGTGGTCGTTATGGTAATTGTGGTGCTGGGCGTGGTTGTGGTCCAGGCTCTGGAGCTCAGGGTGGAGCGACTTGGAATATTTCGGTGGAAAGGTCGAAGTTGACAGAAACATGGGTTCCAGGATGTAGATACTTTGATGGTAATGGTGGTTGATGGTTGAGTGGAAGATGAAGAAGATGAAGAAGATGATGAAGAGAGAGAAGCGACCCCTTAGGCTACGGCTGAACGAGGTAGCAAGAGACACAGCCGGTTCTCATTCTAGTGTGCCGTCACCCAAGTCTGCGCGCGTCTGTGGAATGATGATTGGTGCCCGTTCTCACGATTGGCCGCCGGTCTCCGGAATTTCTCGCGTTCGATTGACAAGTAAAGCAATTTCATCCTGAAGTCCACATCGTTGTGGTTGATCTCGACCGTATCTCTCCTGATTGCGTGAGTTTCCCACCTGCGTCAACGTGATGATGATACGGTCAGCTTGAAATTTCTCTGCACGTGTTGGGGTGAGTGAGATTGGAATTGGTCAAGCACAGGGGCACTTACAGAGACAATAGCTGAAGAATCAAAGTAAACGACCTCTTATGAAGAGGATGATGGAAGAAAACAAAAGCAATCCCGGGGGTTGGCGGACCTTTAAGTAGGTACCCCTCCAAAGTAGTCCTCCTACCTCTAGTGAGCCTTCCCAAGATCGTAACACCTCAGGTATGTTCTTTCACTCCTGACTTTGTCTCATTGACACCTTCCAACTGATCAGTGACAGGCATTCTGTCAACCCCAGCATCCCCAATCCACTCTTGTTCAGGTATTTCCAGTTCGATAGAAGGGATAGAAGGCGTCTTGTAGTTTCATTTCATAACCCTTCCAACCCAAGCGACCCGACCACTGGTGTATGGGACTGTTGAGTCCATGGCCGCTTCATCTGCACAATTCCTCGCCGACATGTGAAAGAGCAGAACAAGTGATAGTATTCCCTTCCCTACCCCAACCAGCAGCTAACTAGGTAATGAAATAACGACCTAAAAAGAAGTTGCAAAACGAGTGACCTTATCCCTTCCATCATTCCTCCGCTTGAAATCTGTAGTGCCAGCACTACCCAGTGTTCATTCCCAGTCAGACGTGACATCCAGTGTCATTCCCTCCTTCAACACAGACAAAGGAAAGAAGGAAAGAAAGGAAACAAAAAGCACGCGCAGAATTCCACCTCTTGCCAGGGAAGGGATAAAGGTGTTAGGTGCCGAAGGCACCAGTGGGGTACGGGTGCTCGATTCGCTTGGAGAAAATCATGCTCCCGAGTGACCCGAGATGCCGAACCCAGACCCAGGCGGGGGGTGCGGTACCAAAGCCAGCTATCTCGACAGCGGTTTCTTCTTCGTATGTCCGCCGTACTTGACTGGCTGGTTCTCGATCTTGATAATGGTGAAGTCAATCTGCGTCACTCCATGACACATATCCCCGAGGCGGCTGAGAAGTTGCTGTTGTTCCGCCCCGTCCAGCTGGGGCGTGTCCACATCGAACTKGACTGCCCACAGGGTGTAGAGATCCTTGATCTGGAAGTGGAGTTTGATTGTCAGCTACAATTGAAGGTATTTTGAGGTCCGTCATTCAAGGGCTCATTCAAACGTCAAGTGTGTCTGATGGGGATGTTGTGGAACTCACTGTCCATGGAGTGCCTTCAAGGGTAGGAGGCCTCTTTTCAGAGAAAAAGCTGGAAATCTTGCCGCAAATATAACCAGTACCCAGCAGCGTTCCGTCCTCTTTGAACTTGGAGAAGGTGTAGACTGCTGCCCAGACTGGTGTCTTCTCCTCTGGCTTGTACAGGAAGTGCTTCTCTTTGCATTCATCGTTGAAGTCATCGACACCTTCGGATCTCCTTTCACGATCCTCAGGGGTATCATATTTCATGCCGAGTCCAGCGCGAGGTCCCAGTGCCATTTCCTGTTTGACATTACCCCATGACCTCTTGTGAAGCTCCCCAAAGAGGGGTTTGCCTAGATATTTGGATGCTTGATCGTTGGCTTGAGTCTCGGTTTGACGCACGGGAATCGGGGGTGGGTCCATAGGATAAGTCTTGGATTGAGGTTCGCTCGACATTGTGAACAACTTCTTGGGTGGTAAAAGGTGACTTGATATATCAACTAGGAACGACTTGATGTGTCGGGATAGAAAGATTGACTGAGTAAGTGACTGGATGACTGCTGGAACGACTGACTGATAGAACCCAGGTAGATGATGTCCCCTTAAATATCCATCCAGGCACGGCCATTCTCGCGCTCATCTTGGATTCAGAGTAACTGAATGACCTAAGGCATGACACACAACGGCGGCATGACAAAGGAAGCCATTCCAGATCAAAAGGGAGCCAGTGTTGAAGGTGAAGAAGACCCATCGCCAACGGAACTATCATCACCAACCGGCCTCAGTTCGACTCACCCGAAAACGGGGCAAAGTTCCGACGTTGGTTGCTGGCGCGGAATCATCGCCGTGGAAGAGACGAGACGTGGAGAAACATTTCCGATCAAACTACTGCAGTAGAGAGGTACATAGGTATGCAGACAGAGACGTGGTACCTGCAGAAGTGTCAAAGAACAGAAACTGGGCAGATCCAATGCCATTCCTACCTCCAGCAACAACATCTGAGCGGCACCCACGCCAGGTTGAAGTCGGGACTTAAGCTGCACCTCCATGTTGGCCCAAGTTCATCTTAAGACGGAAGGTCGAGACGCAGTGGGCGCTAACCACATCAAAGAACTTGACCGCAATAGGAATCACAACGCTATCGAGTCCGCCTGGTTCTGGTCGCCTGTGCCTCCGTATTCATCCCTTCCGACGTTCTTCATCCCGATGTTCAGCGTCAAGCTCACGTCATTGAGTCCYCCTTTCGTTGTCATCGAGCCGGAAACGGACGTAGGCACGCCCAACTAGCCGCGAGCTGGGCGGCTGGAGCGCGATATCGGCGATCGTTGGTCGCAGAGGATGAAGTAGGGAGCCAGCGGACAAGTGGACGTGGAAGTATATCCAGACATAGAGTTTCGATGCTCTTCGGCATAACAACCTGGCTTCGATATGCCTTTTGACAGGAATCAGAGGCGTATTGAGATTTGAAGAAGCCAAAAAAGTTGAGGTTCAGGCCCCCGTCTTTCCAATCTTCGGTAAGACATGCTGAAGTTTTGTCGTCGTCTCTCAAAACCAAGCTGTATAGGTTGTCCATTCTCGTTTGCTTCTCCAGTGGCCAGAATCTTGGTAGCGAGCCGCCATGTCGACCAACGAGCCGGTCGGAGGTAAGGGCAAACATCAACGTAGACGCCTATCGGTCACGCAGAGGATGGCTTGCCGCGTAGCGCACGAGCCATCCTGTGATTGCCTTCTCCACGATAGTCGCGGGCAGTGTCCAATACAATACTGGTTTGTTTGTTAGTTTGGTTCTTCGGACTGGGGTTGAACAGGGGAGATTTGGAGCTCTTATTGGCCTCCTAAGAGCGACACTAGTCTTCGTTTGAAGCATCATGGGACAATGACAAGGGTTTAAGACGCCACAGAAGCCTCTCATGCCTCTCTCCGTCTCCTTCAAGACAGGAAAATATCGGTCTACGGTGGTTAACCGATAGAAAGCCGAACGCTTTCCTATATCCAGCAAAATTGCCGTTTTTTGTACCAGACTAACAAAGAAACCAGGGCTGGATTGTACATTATACCCGCTGGCGTGATGCTCTCGACCCATGTTGGCCACCGGAATCGTTCTGGCGGACGACCAACGGAGGGTGGCAGACGGAATAGGGCGGCTTCGACGATCGCGTCATGAGCGGCTCTGAAGTCGAAATTGTCAACAAGCTCTTGTTTCATACATAAGCAACCAGAAAATGAGCCCGACATATCGCGTATGGGTTGAATGAAGAGGGAATGAAGTATGTCGAGCAGAAGGCGGATTGAACGTTTAGTGTAAGTGTGTTAGGATGGCTGGATTCAATCGGAAAACAAAAAGTCCGCTCATACTAGAAATGTAGAGATCTGGGTGATCGAGGAACTTCTGGCGACATATTGAGGGAGTGTCGCTCAAGTTCACTTTCGAAGAAACCTCATGTTGGTGACGAGGTGTGTGTGCCAAACATTCTTGATAGGTCGTAGGGACGGCAAGTTCTTGACGCAATTTTTTCAGATATGAGACAGAAGAGAATGAGTTGAGAAGATTCGAAGTCACAGGGCCAGTGGCAGAGATTGTGCGGGTCGTTGGCTCGGATGGTGTTGTTGAGGGATGAAGTGAGGTTGAACATTTTGAAATCGATTTCTTGTAGGGCCTTGAGCGGCTCTGCAATATTTTGTAGCACAGGCTCATTTACACAGTGTGCGGGCGTCAGCAGCTGTGGATCGAGGAGGTCCACTACAATTTAGTATTCTTGGCAGGCCCCACATCCCCGCGTCAGACTTGAGCCCAGACGGACGTCAACGTTCCATCAACGAATTTGGATTTTGCCTCTGCCACCAACCACCCACCAACTGAAAATTCCCCGTCCCATTCGACTCTCAACAACGCTTCGACCGCCATCGACTCACCATACACCTACGTTACTCCGAGTCGTCCACGAAGCCCAGCATGTCGAAGTCCAAGAAGGCGGCGGGCAAACGCAAGCAGAATGTCGAATCGACCGAGTCGTCGGCCAAGCGAGTAAAGACAGCCGCCGGTGCCCTGCCCTCCCCTCCAGCCGAATCCGGACCCGAAGTCGACCGATTCGAACCCAAGAGCATCGCGACAGTAGTCTCGGAGGATGAGTTGGAGGTTACAGTCGACACTCTTCGCACATTGGCCGAGAATCCTGCCATCATCAAGTCCAAGGCGTGCAAGGAACTGCGCTCCGTCGTCTACGACTTCAGACAGGCCTGCACCACAGGCATCAACTCCAGCTCCGACGCCAATCTTACCGCCAAGGTCTCCGGCTTCCTGGCCGACGGCAAGTTCGTCGATGCCCTCGTTACACTGGCCGAGATGCGCATTCGGGGCGACGTCCCCAGGCTAGGCGCCTTGTGCCGCTGGGTCAGAGATCTCGATGTCACTAGCGGCCTGTCGCAAACCGAAACCACCAACAGGCAGAGTCGACCCGAGCTGCTCAAGATAATGGACGCCATTCTGAGAGCCACCGGACAACCAATTGATGCGTCTGGACTTGGGGACTCGTCATCAACAACATGGACAGGGCCCATTGCGCTTCAGAAGATGTGGGATATTCGAGAGCCATCAACAACACCATTTCCCATGCGGCAATCCGTTCTAGATGGCACATTATTCTCGGTATGCCCATCGAACGTCAAGGATCTGTTCAAAGCCATTGAGACGACTCCCGGTCCTCAACGGAAACCACCCAACCTCCACCCGGCTGTCCTTCACCTCAGCAACGAAGGTGCTGTTCCTCTCTCACCTACTCCCCCGACCATCACCAAGATCCAACATCCCATCGTCCCCTCGCTGTCAATCCTAAAGGACGTCCTCTCGCCCGCCGAGTGCAAGTCCATCATCGCCGCCACCGAGTCCGTCGGCTACCTCCCCGACGCACCCATCAAGGAAGACGGTTCCGAGTCCAGCATCCTCGCCCACAACGTCTACTGGATCGTCGACCAAGCCTTCCACGACGCCCTTTGGGAGCGTGTCCGCCCTTTCATCCCCACCCACGACGCCGGCAGGAAAGCACGGGGAATCAACCGTCGCTTCAGGGTCTACCGCTACGTGCCCGGAGCCGAGTATCGGTGCCACTTTGACGGCGCCTGGCCTCCCTCTGGCATTCAACCTACTACGGGCAAGTACATGTACGATGCCTCGCCGGCGGACAAGAAGCAGTCGAGTCTGATTACCTTCCTCATGTACTTGAATGACGAGTTCGAGGGCGGCGAGACGACCTTCTTTACTCCGAGCGTACGTGACGGTGTCATGAATGCTCATCCGGTGAGGCCGGTTATGGGCTCGGTGGCTGTGTTCCCACATGGCGAGAACCATGGTGCGCTGTTGCATGAGGGCACTGGTGTTAGGAAGGGTGCCAAGTACATCATCAGGACGGATGTGGAGTTTGATGTCGATGCTGGACGGGAGGATTGATGTGTTTGACGTGACCTTGCTTTGGGCTATGTATTTCGTCCGGGGGTTCAATATACCGTCTATCGTTACCATACAGTATCAACCGACTACAGCTTAAAGTCCCTTGCCCACGTCTTAAACGATTCGAGATGCTTCGCTAGACACTGTAACTTAATCTGTACACCAGAAAACTCATGTAACCAACCCTTCGCTTTCTCGCTCCTCCTCGACCTCGGGGGATTCTGCTCACATCGGACGACAATCAGTCTTTGGACGAGAGCCACGGAAAGCAGCAATGACCTCATCGGCGTCTTGGGTGCGGCGGTCAATCTCCGGACAAGGTCCAAACTCTGGATGCCACACAAGCTCTCGAGGCCACTCACGCTCCTGACGACACTCAGTCTCTCCGACGTCCGATTCTGTGGAAGGAGTCAACACCACCTCATCGTCACTAGAGGTATCATCGTCATCGTCAGCGTTATTGCAATTCTCCCACGCCTCCCCTTCCATACTGAAATAGCTACTGTCGTAGTCCTTGTCATTTCGTACCTCCTTTGCCATTTCATCCTGCACGCCATTTTCCGCATCGTTTTCCACCCCGGTTGTCGCACCATTTCCTACGCCATTTCCCACATCGGTTGTCGCATCGTTTTCCACGTCATCTCCCACATCCTCCTCTTGTCCAATCCCATTTTGATGGCCTCCGTCGTAGCACTCCTTTTTAATCCCCGTCTGCTTATCATACCATCGTTGYTCGATAATCTGATGATGGTAGGCATAATTGAAAGCCCAAATATCGACGTTCACTACCCGCAAAAACGGCGAAAGGAATCATCAGCATATGTTCCAGCTGTAACGAGCATACCACCACATTTCAGCATTGTTACTCACCTTTCCTAACCTCCTCATAAACCTCCTCCGTCAACCTCTTCAGCTCCTCAGTCGACACATCCTCCGGCACCCCTCCAATCCTCCCAAACGGATCCCTCGTCCAAGTCTGCGTCATCGCCGCAGCCAGGTACCACAGCGCCCACGGCTCAGGGAAATCATCTTCGACCGCAAAGATCGGAGGTCCGGAAATATTATGCAGAGTCTCCATGATGATACCCAAATTGTTGACGCCCTTCATCGGCCAGTCGTCGAGGTAGATGGGAGGGTACGCTGGGTGTGGGTGTAGGAATGCTTCCCATGATGCGATGAGCTCCGGAGTGTTGAGATGGAGGCGCCGGATGAGGCAGAAGGCTAGGTGGAGGTTGGCCATACGGATAGCGAAGTTGTGCCGGGCAGTGKGATCGGGGAGGAGGGAGTCCGGGAGGTGGTAGATGTGGGGTTCCATTGTTGATGGGGGTGAGCTGCGCTGGCGATGGCTGGCGATGGGTGGCGATAGATGGAGTAAGGATATGGGAGATGAGCGTGCGCTGGTATTCAAGATGCTGTCTCCAAAAATGTGGTGGATGGATTAGAAAGGACGGGATGCGTGAGCAAGAGGAGGGATTCTCAAAACTTCGGACTCATAAGATGCACTGCATCTGGTCCTTACTCCCATATCTTGACGTTTGTTAAGAGCAACCTTACGAAAGAGGCTTCGAATCAAAATAAAGGAAGGCACAATCTTGTCAACCAGGGATGAAGGGAAGAAGCTGAGAACTACTTCCAGACAAACTCTCCTGACAGATATCTCAAACCAAAAGCGGGGCGTGGTAAGTAAACAAGCCCCTATATCTGCACCCAACATGCCGACCGATTGAATCGCCTACCGGTATCGGTCTTCACTGACGAGAATAATCGCAACAAAGCCACTAACTCAGCTGCCAGAGAAGCATATCATGATATCGAAGCACCGATTCGTTTCCGCGATCCCGCGTGTCTGCCTGTGTGTTCTTTCCCCGGATCACGGCACTATTTGTTCCTTCGATATTTACACGTGCCACCTCCCAATCCGCACCTACTCCGAGTCGCACATTCCTGTACATCCACAACAGACCTCGGAATTGAACCTTCCAATCACCAATTCCAACCAACGTGGGAGACCACCCATCCATCATATTCATCGATCGCAATTGACCAGTTTTGGAAGATACTCGTCACAGCTCGAATCAGCTGTCTGACCTTTGGCGCAGCTATCTCATCCGATCGAGCCTGACCGGAGTGAGGTAAACCCCATTCCAAAACTGCAGCGGTCAGTGGCGACCTTCTATCTCCATTTACCCCGGATTTTCCCTCCCATGCTCCTCCCACGTTTTCGAAATACAAGTACGTCGGCTCAACTTGAAGAGCAAGGTTGAACCGTTGAAGTGATGATAGTCGCCAGCAACCACGGTTCAGAAAATTACCCCAAACTGGCGAGACGGAACTGGACCTCACGCTCACGGACCCAAGCGTTGGAAATATCAAGACGGCTGGGAATGGGAAGATCGGATGAGTGATAGAAAGCCAGGGCAGGCCCGGTACCGGTCTTCGGCAAAGCGACAAGTAGAACTGGAACGACACACACCTCGTGCGGTTGGGAGCCATGGTGATGGATGAGATGAGTGTACACTACGGAGTACCACGTGTGTATTTCTTTACCTCTGATTATGGGGAGAAAGTGATCATCATCTTGGCAAACGGTAGAGGATGAACAGGATTTACGACCTGCTTGTCTGAGGTTGCCCTGAATATCATGCCTCAAGCATGCGCAGATGATCACTTGATAGCAGTTAAGATCGTCATCAACCATTGGCATGCGACGCATATGCTCCGTTTATATAACCCAGAGTAGTGGTACGCTATACAGTGCTGTCTATCATCGCTCACTCATTCAACCATACTGTGGCAGGTAGTCCAGTTTAGCTTCCACATTCCAGTCCAACTCCTCTCCGCATTCCATGCCGTCCCGTCTTTGCATCCCATTCGCCTTTTCAGTCCGCATTCCATCCCATTCCCACTCTATTTCCACTCCTCACAACCTTTGCACTTTTTTTTCTGCACATCAGGCGGGACTCATGCAGCATTGACACCTGCAGGTCCGCACATCCGCCCACATTTGAACCGCAGAAACCGTTAAAACCCGTGGTCATGCAGAACCGTTAGGGTTGCATAATGATTGCGATCCTGCAGTTCACTGCATTGCGCTTGTTGTGCCGCTGCACAGACGAACGGGTACCTGGACGGGTGTACCTGGCATAGCGGCATTCCACTGCAATGTTGCAATTGGAAAATGTTTTGGGAAGCCTGGAGGTGTTCGTTCCATTCAGTTTCCTTCTGCGGAAGTCGGTCGACCGTCCCAACGGAAGTGCATGAACCATCCATCCGAACCGTTGACACGGCCCGGGGACCACGGAACGTTGGGGCGTTGAAGCTTGGCACCAGACGGCACAGATCCTTAATCCAACTCCCAAGTGAAGGCAATGGAGGGAGCCAGCCAAGGGCCAGTTTCGTCTGTCTTGCTGTGACTCTATGGTGGTCTCGTAAGGCTTAATCATCATGTTTCTGCCGTCCGTTTTGAAAGGCCATGTGGAAGTTAGGTACAGTAGGTATGGGACTGGGAGATGGGATGCAACGCTGCTTCTTTACCGGTAGAGGTAGCTTTACCGGTGCACCGTTGTACCGGTCGACCAGCCTTATTAACCCATGAATTCAAGGCCCCAAGGTCCCAAGGTCCCATGGACTTTGTTGACACGGCACGCCGAGACGCGTCAAAAGAAGTGATATGTAAAACGGAGGACCAAGTACATAACCGTCATCGTCATCGCCATGGCAGAGTTTCACCCCTAGCAATACGACCGTTCGCTGACACCAGTGACCAAAGTTGACCGGTGACAGGGGAACGGCCATCAATTCCGTTCCTTCTTCGGTCCTTCCATAGGCCTTCCAGAAGGACATGCAGAAGAAGGATTCCTGCAGCCGGCAGTGTGTTTGATGTTCCATGTTCCATGATGATGCTCCACAGTGACGCCGAGGGATCGGTGCTGCCCAGACTTGCTAGGCTAGATTTGTAGCCCCTGATTAGCGCAGCCCGCACAGGCACTGTCCTGTTTCCAAATTTGGGAGACAGGACCGTTTCGTTCGCCTTGTCGCGTCGCCCTGCCGTCGCCCTATTGCTGATGGAGTCCGCGGGTCCGTAGTGTAGAGTCCGTGGGTCCGTATCGAAAAGGCTGGTGCCCATCTTCTGTGGTGTGTGTCATTTTGCCAGCGTTGTATCCAGGAGATTGGAAGCGAATTGGGCACCGTGATGTGGTGTTTGGGTTATTAAACGGTCCCCAGTTTTTCCCTTCCTTCTGTTTTTGGATTTGTGATCGAAGCAAGCGTTTTGACCTTCCTGGGGAAATGAAACGACCAAACCTTTTTGTCGTCTCTCTTTTGGTTCCGTTGTCCAATCCCAAAATGACGAGTCACCCTGTCAAGGTCCAATGTCTCAACCCGCGGAATTGATACCGTCGCCTTCTATGATTTCCATCTTGCTTCTTCAGATTTATCACAAACCCAAAAGTGATAACCGTGACACGCAAACTGTCGGGATCCGTTCCCCGGTTGGTTGGTGTGCTGTTCCTTGTTGTTCTTTGCTTCCATGATCAGTCACTCGCACCGGCCCTGACAAGGTGTTCGTTCGTTCGAACTTCGGGCCATCCGGGTGGGAATTTGGCGATGGCCCATCGTGCCCCATCAGTGCTAGTCGGTACCTGCAGTAGCGTCGCTAGGCGTGCTAGCGCGCAACTCCACAGGCCACGAGGACGTCCCAGGTCCCAGGGCGAGCATTCACGACCCGACTTGGGATGGAAACCTTGGAACTGCGTGTGGCATGCTTCTGGAAGTTCTTCTAGAACCGAAGAACGGAACAGTGCCTCACGGTGTTCACTGCCGGGTTTGTCCTCTTGCCCCGTCATTTCCCCCGGCACTGACCAGTCATCTTTCATCGCTTCTGTTTGCCGGCATGGCATGGCATCGCCCCGTTGGGTGAAATGCGATATTGAATGGACCGGGGTTGAGGACCGTGGGATGTTTTGGGAACCTGGTTCCCCGGCAAATGAACAAGGATGGCAAGGATGAAGGAAAGGCCGGCGCGGTTTTCTCAGCTTCGATTGCTTCTTCCTTTGCTTCTTCTGCTTCTTCGTGATTCTAGCCTCTTTCCCCTTTTGGGTTCCTTGTTTATTTGTTATGTCCCTCCGTTTTGAGAGGTCGAGAAGAAAGGCGTTTTGGAATTGGCACTCTTTTTCCCTGGGCTGGGCTATTGTGGTTTCGTAGGGATTAGTTTGCGGCAGTGCTGCTTGCTTTCGATGTTACCTCCGACCCTGGGAGTTTGGGGGTTTGGGGAGTTTGGGATTCGATTGTCCACTTCTGATTGTTGTTGATGTCGTGAATCATCCAAAGCCCGAAGTAAAGCCATCCAATGTCGGAAAGCTCCCGGCAAAAAGACGAGAATTGTTTTTTTTAGCGAGAACCAGGAACCGAACCGACGCGAAGACGGGACATGCCGAACGTGCGCTAATCAGCATCCGTCAGTCAGTGCAGTCTTTTTTCCGTCAAACGAAGCGGGTCCGAACACCACTCCTCATGATTTGAACATCAGCTGCTTTTTCTTTTTCTTTTTCGGTAACTCTTCCCCTTGCCATGCCTTGCCTTGCCTCGTCTCTTTTTCACCATAGCAACCATTCACAAGGAAATCGCCGTGAGTCAAGTCCCGGCCCCGGTCCGACGTGTTAGGCAAGTAGACAAGTGGGACCGGAATCACTTCACCCGACCTCATCAGGCTCACGCAACACTCTTCCGTCCCGGATTTCCTTCCCCGGGCTTCATCCCCTTGTCGCGCCGGCGCCGTTAAGTCCAAGCCGATGCTTGAGCTTGACCAAACGGGGACCTTCCCAGAAGCCTGTCCTGTTCTGTCTGAAGCAAGCCCGCTCGGTGACC
>RANZ01000692.1:0-13873 GCA_009805285.1 Neurospora terricola FGSC 1889 | reverse complement strand
TAAAAAAATTATAAGTAAAAAARAGAAARGATATCCMTYRTTATTAATRTAYTARAATACGTTTAAAAARRAGGTAATTYATTTYGGTYTCGATTTTGAAAGCYCTAATATTAAAAYTATATAAACGGAATTCGAARTARAATTARARATTTYATTTAACGAAATTAATAGTCCTATTAACTTTAATAGTAATTATATTTAGGCTCCTAAATAAAATTAATCCTTTACGTAAATTAATTACCTATATAAGGTTAAAATAGAATTAGTTAAAGCTTTAATTAAATTTACTTATATTACTATTAATAATCCTGATGCTATTCGTAATACTATTTAGATTGTTAAAATTCCCTTTCGCGCCTATATTTTAGTTATTTATTTAACGAATATTAGTAACGATTTTAACGGTATTATTATTAGATTATTCGTTATTATAGGTTTAGCCGATTTAATTTAGATCCCTAGTATAGCCGCGGCTATTTATAATATTAGCGCCCATTTTAATATTATAATTAATATCGCTAATATTCTTTATAAAAAAGTTAAATAAATAGTTTTATAGGAGCGCGCCCGTATAGAGACTTATATACGGTAAAAGATTAATAAAATAATTAATTATAGATAATCAGCTATTTCCTATTTTGGTTTTGTTATATCGTAGAACTTTCGTAGCGTTTTTCTTATTAATTCCCTAGGCACTTTTTCTTACGATTGCTCTTTTACTTCTTGTAGTTTATTTATACTTATAAAGTGTTATTAACCTCCCCCGCTAGTTTAAAATATTTTTTTAGACCTTAATAATCCTTATAGCAGATTATATTAAATATAGTATAAATAGGAAATAGAACGTTATTAGTAGATAGAAGATGATATAGATAGTAATAGTTATATAAATAGTTATAGTAATTATAATAGTAATAATTATTATTAAAATATAAATATTCTTCCGGATAATACTTTATCCTTCTTATATATAATTAAATTCCTTTAAAWAGAAAATTTTTTTTCCAATACGGGGGGAAATATTATAGTTCGTTATAAATTATAGTAAACTTACCTTACTAAATTAATTATAATATAGTTAAAGTTATCCTCTCTTAAAGATAGTTTTATATTATAATAATATAAAAGGATTCGTCTCGCTATTACTTTCAGCGTTAGTTCTTGTGACGGCAGCCTTGCAGCTGTGCCTCTTAACTGCCATCGCAACTATATAAGACCACTTGAGCGACCGAATTGCCAGCTTCGGTTACTTGTATCCTTTTGGAACATAGCCTAGTGGTGTAGTGGTCTGCCAGCGCCATGACAGTTCTAATTAGAAATTAATTATCTACCTACTATATTTTATATAATTATTTATAATCGCTATATGAGGTTCTAAGTAGAGGCTCCCGGCAATACTAATAATTATCGTCAATCTTGCTATTACTATTTACGTATTATCTCTTTGCGTAATAATCCCTTATTATTTTAATCGAAAGTACGAATTAACTTAATATAATACAAATAAATATCCAATACACTTCTATAACCATAATTTCTATATCCTCTCCTCCGGCCCGGGCAATTAGAACAGTAAAATTATTACCCACTCTTCGAACCCTATACGCTGAAACATTAAAATTATTAAACCTTAGGGGCAATTAGTACTATAATTTAATACGACGAACCCGGATATATAAGTATTCTATTACTATATTGCGTAGTATACGTCGGAAGGGTTCTTCTCAAATTTTATAACCTAGCCGGATAAGGTAAGGAGGTAATAGGGAGGGGACAAAATACCACCGAAGATGGAGCAGGTGTATAGGGAGTAGGATGCGTGGAGTCAGATTAAAGTTGTTGATCAAATTGACAGTGGGACATAAGGAGGGAAGAGAAGGTAGAGGATAGGATAGCTGGGAGCGAACTGGGTAATTTGGTTTATGGGAGTTGGGTGTACTTTGTTTGGGCTATTTTTTTTGCTATGTAATACCCTTTTGTTTGAATCATAATTCTTGTGGTCTTTTGTATTTGAATATGGCTTTTTGATTTTGTTGTTCCCATTGTTGGTTACTACTAACCGCTTACTGTGTCATTCCCTGGTGCTCGAACGTACCTCGATGAAGTGTGGCTGGAGCAGGAGATTTTGTCCGAGTTGGACACGCAGGGCCATTTGGGCTGCAGTTATGCAACATCAGGAGGCGCAGGACTGCATGTCGCGATGGCATAAAAACGCTGCGGTACAATTCTTACACGCCGAAGTTGCATATGGCGAAAAGGTGAAAGTCACGGTAAACGCCTACCAATTTCGACGTTTTAACAACCCCTCAAAAGATACAGGAATATCATCAATATGCATACGTATGCAAGTTACTGATATCTTGCCTTTTTATGTCCGTTGTTATCTATATGGAGAGTTATGCCGGAGTGTCCCGCATCGCTCTTTCCTCCTCTGTCTGCATGCGGTAATATGTAACACCTCGTAATTACGGCCCAACTCCACCGCCGCCCCCCCCCCCCAGCGCCTGCCTGCCTGCAACGAACATCTTGCATCGACGCTTTTCCTGTCCGCACCCAGCGGCCAGATTCATTCGTATCCATCATCGCCAGCTTCAAGGTAATTACAAGGTATTCGAGATTTCTCGCAAGAGTTCATCTAGCCCTGAAAGATATGATGCTATGCCAGCTTGATGTTTTGTGATTTATCATTGATACTCACAGTACCAGGTGCCTACCATTGTACCTATCTGCCGCTTCCGCCCAGCCGGCCGGCACGCCGTTGACTTCCCCAGACATTGGATGACATGAACCCCTCCTCCTAGACCCGGCCCAGGCACCTGCCAGCGGGCATATAAGGTCCGTCACCTAGTCGCTCTAGCACAACGGGCCATGTGGTCTTATGGCGCAGTGGTTCCCGTTGATGAAAACTTGCGCGGCGGTTTTCGTAGGTCTGCAGCTGGGGCATTGTCGTTCGTTCTACAAGCCTACCTGGGCGACTTGGCTTTTTTGCATTTTCAATTTGATCGGGCTGTTATTCAGGATGTTGGAAATGGGTGTTTGAAATTTTTCTTTTTGGCTTCGGGGGTTTTGAAATTGCGTCTATTTACGCGACGTATTTGCGCGACGTGAGAGGTGAGAGGTAGGAGATGGGAAATAGGAGATGGAAGGGGTGGTGTGTTGTGATATGATGTTTACGGTACCGAAACCGTGATCTCGCCTGTCTGCACCTTTGGCTGGTTTTTAGAAGACCCTTTGAGACTTTGAAACTTGCTTGCTTGCTTGTTTGTCAAAACCTCGTAATCTTGGACATCACGGAGAATAAAGTTGGTGTTGTTCGTGATTTGAGATCCAAACCTGATTCACTGTTCGATCTGAAAATTTATAGTTCTGTTTTCCAACATTCCCTGTCGTTCAAATCCAAACTCATTCATATCTAACCTTTCCTATATCCAAACTCCTCCCAGATGCTGTGCTGATGACCAAATTTTCAAATCCCAAACCATCTTTTGCTCTCCCCCTGTAGCTTCAGGGAACTGAGTCTCATCATGAGCCGTTGCTGTCAAAGAGCAAGATACAAAACCACCAGACGATAAAACATCCCAACTGATTGCTGAAGCCCATTTGGCTAAGAAACCGACTCAAAAGTCTCCAAATAACCGCCCGATGTAGAGCCAAATGCAGAAAACCGATGCTTTCCCTGCCAAACGCCTTTTCTCAAAGTCCAAATGTCTCAAGTCTGACCAAAATCCCAAGACTGGGGAAATAAACTGTGATGTTGGTATAATGACCATGATATCGCCCAAAGCTTGAACGCCCTCTTTCCTGTTTGCCATGTCCTGGTTCCTTCCCGGATTGTAGTGTTGTGTCTGTGTCTAGCTGCTGTGTTACTGTTGGAAAAAAGGTCTGCTCCTTCCTTCCTTCCTTCCTTCTTTTCATCGCTGTAGGGTCCACCAGTTTAATGAACGAACTCACCACTGCACTGGCTTGGCATAAAAGCTGCGCATTCCGAATTAACCCTCCCATCAGCGAGTAGACGGAGGTGGAAGAAATTGAGAGCGTTGTCGTAAGTTATGGATCCCAGAGTTGTTTCCTCCAAGTCCTCCATAGTGATGTTTTCCTAGAGTCCGTCGCGGCGCAGCCAAGGTATGTGATGGGGGTTCTCAGCGTTCTTGATTGTGCTGGGTACGCTCATGCGTTTGTTGGTGGCCTCCTCTTGCCACATGCGTGTTGCTTCCTGCCACTGTTTCTCCTTGGGGGAAGTGTAGAAGGGCAGGTGGTCGACGGTGTTGGCGAGGAATGCGGTGGTGGCCTTCCAGATTTGACCGGGAATTTTGGACCATTTGTCGCGGGGTTTGTCGTCCGAGTCATTAGTGGAAGTGAGTTTGGTCTTCTTCTCCTCGGGCTCCGTTGAAGCCGAAGACGAGCCCCGTTTTCTCTTCTGCTGATTCTTCTGCACGTCTCGCAGAGATGTTGCGGCGTTCACCTCTGCTTGCTGCTCAGGGGAGGGCCACTGCCAATGTTTTGGGCCGTTCCGAGTTCTTCGACGATTCTCGACGTCCAGGGTCCTGATCAAGTCGGACAGCATGCGATTTTGTGAACCCGAAGGTTCGTTGATGCCAACCTCGCTGTTCAACATGGGCTTCCTGGGGTCGGTTTTGGTGCCAATGCATACGGCATAGACTGGAATGACGGCAGTGAACGGGTTCTGTCCCGGTCGCTTTTTGGGTTCCGTCTTGGCGAGCTTGTCAATAATGGACATCGTGTGATTTTGGCCAATCATGGCCGGAATGGGTGCGGTGTCAGCAAAGGTGTCTCGCTTTCGCTTCCTGATCTGGCCATTTGGAAGGGTAGGTCCAGGGTTAGTGGTGATGGGCTTCTCTTTTCCCTTCCGTAGCCCCTCGGTCAGAAGAGATCGGGAGCTATCAACAATGTCGCAGCCGCTATCATGCATGTCCTGATCTTCCTCTTCCCAAACAGGGGCGTGCTCGCCGATGTTAAGACGCCTCATGGCGAGAATGATTTCAGGAACCGGCATCTTCTTTGGAAGCTTCTTCTTATGTGACCGTATTCTTGTGAGGGGAATAGCTTGGCGATACTGTGGTCTTGGGTAGATTTGTGTTGATCCGCGGTGTTCCCCTACAGTAGCTCGGTCAGAATGTTGGAAAATAAACATGGCAAAGCGTCTTCGAACTGACCTTGCTCGGAAGAAAACCTGTATTTTGTTGGCTGGAAGCGATCTTTGTCGTGTGATATGAATGAGGGAGAGGTGTATAAAGTTCCCGTGAAGACAAGATGAGAGTCAGGATAGAACGGCGAGATGTTTGGGAGATGGATATCTGGGAATAAAAAAACAGACTCTCGAAGAGTGGGGGGAAGTTTTATACTAGTTCTTGAAGAATATATGAGAGCATCTTCTCTGTGCCCTTGGTCAATCACGCAAGTCCGGCTGTGTGAGCTACCGTCCGAGCTGCGATGCATCTATACGCATTCTCATCTCCGGAGCATGCTTCTCCTAACATCCAACCAGCTGCGCGTTAAGGACCAGTTCCACATGATGAGAAAATCAGCACTATCTTGCCAACGCATACTGCCTCTAGAGATACTTACCTAGTATGACGGGCGGTGCAGGTATTAATTTTACATAGGTGTCTCTCGGTCTACCGGGTTCCCCTCCATGTACATTGTCCACCACGCCGGTGGGAATGAGAAAGAACTTCACAAGTCACTCGGACCTTGCCATAAACACGAAACAACACAGATATGATGCACATGCACTGAGGCTCGGTGAACGGCTTATTTAGCTGCACAACGTGGGGATATGCAGGAATAAATATATAGCAATACTCTCGAGTTCCACCCCTTTCCATGTCCTGACCTACCATCCTGATGGTATTACCTCCCCGAAAGGGGGAAAAATAATTGCTGGCAATGCCTCGAGATTTTCCTGCCTTCACATTCTTAGATTCCAAGCTGCATAATCATGATTTTTTCCCACCTCGATCATACCGGTCACCGACGAGAGAGCCTATCTCAAAACATTCCACCCTTATCGCTCTTCAACGTGCCCTCATCCCTATCCACGCCGTGTCCCAGCAGCAAAGGGACCACAGTGGCGACTTCCTGCACTGTTAAAAGTGGTGACCAAACTCCGGTTTACACAGTCCGGGTGGTGAACTGCCACCACGCCCCTTCCCCTTTCACTCCCTCCTCAACTCAATCACACCTTCCTCCGCCCTTTCAAGACCGGAGAGCCCAAAATCCATCGCTTCCTTCCCCACCATCACATGCTTTCCGCCACTTCTTTCCTGCACGTCGCTCATGTCCGCCGGAACCGACACGGCTCTGGCTCTTCTCAGCCCTCATAGCGGTGCTACGCGTCAGGTCTACGTGCGCCCCGTGCCTCCGCCATCGCCGCCAATAACCGACGACCGCCGACAACCACTATCGTCGGCGACCTCCGCACTCGCACTCGTCGGCATACACGACGAAGTGCCCGCTCCGCAGTCGTTGCACTTCATATGGATCTTGCAGTGCCAGCAGAGGCCCTCCCAGGACGTGTTGTTGGTTTTGCAGTTGCAGCATTCCCAGGCCATTTTGGACTCGAATTCTTTTCTTGGTGTCTGGTTACTACCGACTTGGCTGGCCGGCTTTTGTTGGGAATATGTCGTGTTGAAATAAGTTGGTGGTGTTGACGTGAAAAGTTGTATCACGGCTGGAGAGTGATGTACGATGCAGATGAGGAGTGATGGTGTTGGTGCCGTAAAAGAGAAGGGATTTCATGGTTGATATATATGATCGTCAGTGCCAGCGTAGAGGTAGGTTTCTTCAGCATCACATCACGGTGGTCCACAGTCAGAAGGGATGTGTCGACCACTGCTCGGTGGTCTCCAACCGTATCTAGAAGCGTTCGCAACTCGAAGTCAGGCTGAAGGCTCCCCCTATGTGGTGTTTGAAAATCATGGCTTGATACCCGATGAACGGTCGCTATCATCAGCGAATGGCCTGATAAGAGGAACAGATTATTTCTCCCACAAACAGTAAAAGAGCACAAAACATTTGCATAACATCATTATTTTGAATCATCATTACAACGTGAAAGGGGTTTGTCTGCCTCAATTGGTTGTGTACGGCCGCCAGCGGAATCGAACTAGCGACAGCAACAAAGAGAGCGACGACGACAGTTATTGAACCACTAGCCCAGTTGATTAACAAGCGGTAAGGTGATTTCGTTGATACAGGAGGGAGCAGTGATTCCGGGAAAGAACTATCGTGAACTTGTGTCTTTGGAACTTAGCTCGCGGGAAGGAACCACCTCACCGACCGGCCGAATTTCGACTTTCAGAACACCGATATAGGGGAGAAACTAATTTTACCAATCATGTTATCAGAAATCTCCTCGGGCCCAAAGCCTACTCGCTATGGAAAGGGTAAATTGCCTTAATAAGGCTTCACGTCTCCCCACCTCATTTTCCCGCTACGGTACCGTGTAAGACGCTTCCCATTCCTTCAGTCCCCCAAATCTCCGGTTCCTACAAAGCCAACACAKGGACACCGTCGCCACCTCAATCGGCATTAAGAAACTCAATAACAGCCACGAGCCCACCATCTTCTCACTTCCTCTTCCCTGCCTTCTTCTTGCCACTATCAGACCGCTCACTAGCGAGCGCCCTAGAAATCAACCCTTGCCCTCCCGCATGCTGCTGCACTCCTCCGGACGTAGAACCGCTACTTCGAGTTTCAGCAATCCACCCCCGCGGATGGCCCCAAGATGCGATCGTAGAGGACTCGCCCGACGTGTCCTTGCTACAATAGTCGCATTTGGAATGGATCCTGCAGAACCAGCACAAGTGCTCCTAGTACGAGTTGCTGGTTTGGCAGTTGCAGCATATCCAACCGTGTTCGGACATTTTCGTTTCGAAAGTTTTGTTTTCTTTTGACTTCTTCGGGGAGAAAGTTGGCTGGCCGACTGTGGTTTATGCAGTGTCGAAATCGGGTCAATCTCGGAGTCCTAGTGCAAAATACTTTCCGAGTACAATGTAGAGGTAAGAAGAAAATCAGCAGGTTGTACCAGAGTGCGAGTTTCGCGGTTGATATACAAGGTCCTCGGATCCGGTAAAGATACCTGATGGGCATTACCACATCATGCTGGCCAACAATCAGAAGGGGTGCATCAACCATTACTCAGAGGCCTCTTCACCACCTTCGACGGTGATTTTTCACATAAGGTCAGCCTAAATAGGACCTCTACATTGTGTTGGACCTGGCTTGGGACCCGATGAAATGGTCTTGTGAATCACAGATGCGCTACAATAGGAAGTGTTCAGTGCTTCAAACGAATGGTACAGCACAAGTGAGCATTATCCTCAATTGAATTGCCATTTAAGTGAATATGAGTTCCTATTGCTCGAGTAACTATGTAGGCCAGCTACAATAAGTCTCCATGCGATATCCAATCCCTTGTCAAAACTACCTCTCAACACCATTGTCCCAAAAACGCAAACCAAGATGCTGCTCATTGTTTCTGGCATGCAGACCTTTGTTGCAGACAAAGCGAACAAACCATTGTTATCCACATAGGTCTCAAAGAGATACCTATGACGCGGCCGCCGAAAACCATCCAATTCCTCCAGCTCCATGACCCACGATGTCTCGAACTCTCCATTCCTAACGTCTTCAATACTTGTACACGCCGTCCTTCGAACCCTTACCCAACGACAAGTCATCTATCTCCTCCCGGTCTTCTCCGTCCTCCAGAATAGCCCACTCCGTCAAAATCGAGTTCCTCACCGGCACCACCCTAACAATGTCACTCGACCCTCTCCGTCTTCTCGTCCACTTGTTCGCATTCCAGACACTCAAGTTCTTCGAACTCAGAGATTGAGCCTCCCTCAATATTGACTGATGCCCTCGATACCATCCACCCCCCTTCCCCTTCCCCTTCCCCTTCCCCTTCCCCCCACCCTCGCCCTCGCCCTCGCTCTCGCGTCCCCAACACCCCCAACACTTCCCATGCCCCCTACACCTAGAACAATGAAATTCCTACTTCATGTTCTTAGCAGCGCAGTTACAGCATTCCCAACCTTCGTCTTGGTCGAGATAGAAAATGTCGAAGGTGAGGGGTATGACGCAGCGGGTGCAGTAAGAAGGGGAGGCGGAGGGGGAGGCGGGGTCTGCAGCTTTTGTCGCGGGTGATGCAGGAGATGAGGGAGTGGTTTGGTCGGGGTCGGGGTTGGCGTCGGCTACGGCTTCGGCCCAAGTCCAGGTGGTTGGGTAAGTTGGTGAACGAAGGATAGGCGGGGGGAGCGTGCCTGATGCGGTTCTGGCTATGGTTACAGATTCGGCCACAGCGCTGGTGCCGGCTCCGAGAGAAATTCCGGCAATAGCGCTGTCACAGCGGGTGTGGGTGCATTCTTTTTGTGTTGGTGACGAGTTGAATGAAGGGGGATCCGGGAAAAGGGGGCTTTGAGACCGCTCTCGTGGGCAGTAGGCGGGAAAGGCGTAGTATACCGGTTGAGACTCGCGGATGGGGTGCCATTGGTGTTGGTGACAAGGGATGCTCGGGCGGTACCTTTTGTCGTATTGATAGTCTTGAGGGTCAAAAAGTTCAGCGATGAGTGATGCTGGAGGGGATGGGGGTGAGAGGTCATGCTCCTCGCGGGTGTTTGTCGGGGACGCTGAAGGCGCTTCAGCGACTTGGATTTCGGCAGGGATGGGAGCGTTGGAGGCCGTCGATGTTCCCAGGTCTTGAAAACTTCGAAGAGACTCGAGGCCCCGACTAATTCTTGTTGTTCCAGGTCTGTTAGTCGGAAAGATTATGGGGTTCTTTGTGGCCGTGGGCGAGACCAGCGGTTCAACGATTTGAGATGGCTTGAGCAGGGCGGTTAAGAGGGAAGGCTTCGAATTTGGGTTGAACTGTTTCCTCTCTGCCGCAACAAGTCTGGCAATAGCTGATATGCCTCCTTTGGGACGGTTGAATTCCGCTATTGGCCGGCGAGTGAAGCTCATCACACGAGGCAACGGGCTGCCGCACGATTCCGTCTCGGTGTCCTCCCAGACGTCGGCGTAGCTTGGTTCTGCCGCGTTAGGGCGGTTGGATGATGAAAACATCATGGTCTTTGAGGCGACGTTGTGGCCGCAGTTCTGGGTCGGCGATCGTGCTGTGCTTGGCTGGTGTTGATTTGAAAACAAGCCTCAACTCAAACATGACGACGGATAAAGTAAGTTGGAGGAGGAGGAGGCGGTTTCTTATACTTGGCGCGACGCATCATATGCGTTCTTCTCCTGTTGCATTCGCGATGCAACTGTGCAGTACGCGACCCCTCAAACACCTCATCTGCGAGCAGAAAACGATGCAGAGTGGTCCTCGTAAATAAACAGTACAGCTGTTTTTTGGGGCAAAGTGCTGGCGTTATGCATGTGGCAGTTGCTGAGCGGAGACCCTGTTCAGTTAACAATGGAATGACACCGAAAACATAAACATGGGAGCAGGAAATAGCTGACTTCTGTGATGCAGGGTAGAGTAGGACTTACGGTGATCAAGTTCAAGGTCAGTCAGCTACTAGAGCATGTGGCGTTGAAAGGGGTAGGGGATTAATGACCACACCCTCAGACATGAACAATCAAGAGAACAAAGACAGGCCTCCAGAGGATTTGGAACGCCATGCCAGTAGGTTGCAGGAATGATCATCGTAAGCAAACACCATGAACAGGTATCTTGATTGTGAACAACTGTAAAAAAAACACGGAGCGTGATACAGGCGAAGCAACTCGCCAGCCCGGACCCTTCTCATACCCAATTCCCATACCATACGAACGCCATCATGCACTGATACTCTCCCGGAGCATGGTATCTTACGGCCGGTTTCGACTCCTTCGATGGCCCATCTCGTCACTGACCATCTCACTTCGATTGCTTGCTCATTTGGATGTCCATTGCTGTGACAGTGTTTTAGATTGCAAACACTGCGATGCGGAAGCCGCCCAAATCGCAATCACGTATCCAAGTCGGAGAGGCCCATATCGTCCCAAACCCAAGCCATCCCTTACCTGGCGCCTGCGCCATGTCCGTTTTCACTCCTCAAGCACTGGAAACCTTGACCTCCTCTGTTCCCGTTGTTGTTTCAACGCTCTCCTCAACGGAGGCTGGTCCACTCTGCTGAACTTCCTGCTGAGTAGCCGCGACCGGTTCCTTCTCCGCAACAGCCTCCGAGCTGGGCGAAGAACTACGACTGCTCACATCGTGCACATGCAGCACCTTGTCGACATCATGAACCAGCTGCGAGACCTCATCATGGAGCTCGACCTGGCGTTTCGACGAGCCCTTCGACTGCCTATCCGCCTCCTCGCCGCCTACCAGCTTCCTCCACTCGGCCTCCAACTCCTCGCGCCACCCGAGCGCATCAGCCAGCTGCCGCACGCCGGTGTCACAGTCTCCGAGGACGAGGACGTCATCGGGTTGAGAGCCCAGAGACCCTACGCGTTCCATGTTGAACAAGACGCGGGGGACTTCGAAGGGGGCGAGGTCGGGAAGACCGGCGAATGGATGGACAGTTAAGCTTGTGCCGAGAACAAGGACGATATCGGCCTCCTCGGCCATGTGCCTCCTGTCGAAGAATAGGGAGGGGAGGTTCTCGTGGAAAAACACAATGTCGGGCTTGACCAGTCCGTTGCACTTCTCGCAATGGGGGACCTCAGCACGGCTGACATGTTCGCGCATCTTATCGTCCGGGTACGGCGTCTTGCAATCGATGCAGCGTTGGGAAGCGAAGCTGCCATGGGCCTCGACGATCAGGTCGGCGGGGACACCGGCGGCGCGCTCCAGGCAGTCAATGTTTTGCGTGAAGAGCTGGTAAAGGAGGCCCTTGGTGGCCAGGAGGCTGATGAAGACATGCGAGATGGTAGGGTGGAATTTGCCCGGATAAAGATCCTTGGCGAGCACGTAGAATGGCTTTGGATTTTCCTTGAAGAAGGGCAAGCTGAAAACATCTTCGGGCTCTTCAAGTTCCAAGGCGGCCAAGTTGGCGTAGAGACCAGTTTCGGGAGAGCGGAAGTCAGGAACTGCAAAAGCGAGTGAGCACAAGTTGATCGGCATTTTAGCGATATTGAACAAAACTTACTGCCAGCAGCAGTCGAAATACCCGCGCCCGTCAAGACAACAACCTTGCGGGCTTTGCCGGACTTGATGTAGTCGGCGACCGCGGGCAGGCTGCGCTCTGAGAGGTTCTCAGGCTTGGTCGATTCAGGAACTGCAGAAAATTCTTGACCCATTTTACTTCGTCCGGGTGGCTTCTTTGGCTTTTTGGGTTTCTTGGGTTTCTTTTGGTTTTTCCCGCCGACGGCAAAATCGTCAAAGCCGACAAAGTCGTCGTCGTTTTCGTAGTCTGCAAGTGTTCCTTTGGCGCTGAGGCCGTGATTTCCGTGTCGGCCTATTTTGACAGATTTTTGGCGATAAGAGATTGAGATACGAGCAAACAGTTGATGTGTTGTAGGAACGGGTGTGTAACTCGGATGAGACTGAGCGTATTGTTTCGCCTTGAAATGAATATGAATAGAAACACAAACAGATGATGAAATGAGATTCAAATGATGTTGGTGGAAAAGGTGAAGATGAGGCTCCAGCTGAGGTTACAGTGGACGTCGGGCTACATCATCCACTGGCGGGTTTGTCAGGTCCCGAAACGAACGAGACACACCGACTGACTGGTCCGGCACGGGGCGGGGCCCTCTTATCGCCGTAGAACGGTCGGGTTGCAATCTCTGACAGCGGGGAATAGTGGGGACACGGCGCCTCTAGTCAGGGGCACAGGGGGCACAGGGCAGGCAACCACAGCCCTACCACAAGAGGCCCGGGGAGGACTGGGAGATCCTTCTCGGGTTGGGCCATATTCGTCACCTACCCTGCACTTTGATAGTGCAGCTCACAGGCACGGCCAATATTTCAGCGTGTCATGATCCTAGATGAGCTGGGTTGGGAACGAAAATAACCTTCTAGTTACTGGAATCATGGAACGCAGTACGCACAAAATGTAGCATGATTACTGATACGTCAGTCTATGACATTTTCGTAGCACGTTGTTGGCGTTCTTCTCCTGTTGTGCGACTGCAGTTGCTCCAAGCTCGTATCACGCACAGTGGTCGACTTGGCCTATCACAGCCAGCTCAACGTCGGGTATAACTACATGCTTGACTCTTGAACTATGATACCAATAACTCGTACACTCAAAAACTCATTACATGGTTTTCTTTAGCTCGAAATCTCAGGGCCGGTGCCCTTGTCAACGTTGATCTTGAGCGAAAAGTCGACGTGCGGCACACCTTGGTGGATGGAGCTTGTCGAAAGGATATCGATATCTAATCTCCTGTCAGCAAGATTGTGACTCGCTAATGATGATCAATCACACTTACCGTGGCAGATGTAGGACTCGGCATTGTCGGCAGTCAAACCACCGGAAACCTCAAGCAGGAACTGCTTCTTGCCGGCCCACCTCTCCTTCAGGCTGCGAGCCGCCACCCTAACGCCCTCACCGGTGAAGTTGTCCAGCATGATGATGTCGGCACCAGCAGCAATCGCCTCGTCAGCCTCCTCCTCGCTCTGCACCTCGACCTCGATTTTGAGGCTGAAACCACCAGCCGCCTTGGCCGCCTTGACAGCCTCGGTAATGCTGCCGCGGCTCCACACATGGTTGTCCTTGAGCATGGTCATCGTGCTGAGATCCATGCGGTGGGTGTCGGCTCCTCCGACGAGCATGCCGTACTTCTCGACAAGGCGGAATCCGGGCGTGGTCTTCCTAGTACCCGCCACGATGCCCTTGTACCCGGCACTGCGCAGGTTCACCAGCAGGCGCCGGCTCTGGGTGGCCACGCCGGAGCAGCGGGCCAGGATGTTGAGGGCCAC